>JARUHE010324573.1:0-11226 GCA_031471125.1 Archaeomysis grebnitzkii | reverse complement strand
CAACAAATAAATTTTGTAACAAATATTTAATTTTTCAACAAGAAAAAAATTTTGAAACTTACTTTATAAGAGAAGTTATTTTTCAAGTCAGGATCAAGCACCGTGAGTGAGGCGAGAATCATGTCCGTGGATTGGTTCTCAGCCACTTCCAAGTTCCACTCATGTCTCGCGAACCTCGGCGCGACGTCGTTTTCGTCCTCGACCTGCACCAAGATCATCCCAGTTCCTGAAACGAATTCCACATTTCAGTCCACAACTTTTCTTGGAG
Source organism: Archaeomysis grebnitzkii (assembly GCA_031471125.1). Classification (NCBI taxonomy): domain Eukaryota; kingdom Metazoa; phylum Arthropoda; class Malacostraca; order Mysida; family Mysidae; genus Archaeomysis; species Archaeomysis grebnitzkii. The sequence continues at coordinate 10,958 of JARUHE010324573.1, read as the reverse complement.
CAAAAAAAAATGTTTTTGGGTTACAAACATGACCATCGACAGAAAAAAATCGCACATTTTCCAAATAAAAAGAAGAATAATGAAGCTATAAATTATTATTTGTTTTTGTTGTAAAAATCAAGAGTAGATTTTCACAGTATGAAATTCACAAAAAAAATATAATTTCATTATCCATTTGTTTCTATTTGAAACATTTTTGAAATAAAACGGTTGAGATAGTAAAGGTAAATCGTTTTATGAAATGTGAATGCAACTGTTCAATGCAAATACTGTAATTGTGTGACCTGGTTGCGAATCATTGCGCCGCACTCATTAATCATTACACACGTTAACGAACAAACATAATTTAATGTTATTTACTATACTCATAAGGCAAATGTTAGACATAACGATGCTAAAATAAAATTGTAAGTATGGTTATGATAATTACAAAACTTCTGCATACAATTATTTACTCATAGGTTTTCTGTCGATAGCTGTATGTAGTGAATAAGTTTGCTAAGTCAGAACTAAACGTCTAATCTTGTCGGCTGTTGCTAGCCAAACTTTATCGTTCATTTAATAAAATAGATTTATTTCTAAAAATGAAGCGAAATGTTTCATTTAATCATTTTTCAAATATATTAATGAATATATAAAACAATAAGCTATAGGGTTGGCATTTTTCAAAAATAAATAGAGTTCCATTGTTTTCGTTTCGACTTTTTTTCAAAGTTAAATGAATGTTTCTATATTTTGTTTATCAATCTAAAAGTTAATTAAGTGGAACGATTTGTATACAACATTTTATTTCTATATTTCATTTCACAGTTTTAAGTAATACCCCTCACTAATTTTAATTTTTTCATATTTGTATGAGTGTATAGGTTAGGCTTACGTTATGTAATACCCAAACATACTTGCCATACAAATAAGTTTCAAACCTTTATTAGAAGTAATAAACTAATAATGACATTCTATTAGTAATCAAAATCTTAGAAATTATTTATATAAAGCCAATGCTTGTAATAGTTAGACTTTTGTGACTAATTCTAAGCAACTGCAAACATCATATTCAAAATACAGTATATTAAAATACTAAGTTATTTAAAAAAATAATTAAAAACAATTATCTTATGTACAAAACAAATAATTATTTTAATGTTCCTCTGCAGTAAGAAAAACAAAGCCATCTCCAATGTAATTTCTCTATCAAAGAACCATTCGTAGGAAAACGTGTTGTACTAAAAAAAATAATAATGTTAGAAAAATATTTTTGAGCAGGTTCAAAAGGTATTGGTGTCATAAGGTGTGTTTTCAATCACGCTTTTTCTTGACACAATCAATTTTTTTGTGATTCAATCAAAGCATTGTATTAATGTGAATGTATTACAGAACAAACTTCTTGAATTAAAAAAAAACTATGTTGACAATACGACTTAAGTATCTTTGATTTTTAAGCACTATTTACACCCAATCAGAAAATTATCATCTGGGTATACACAATTATTTGTTTTAGCTTTGCAGTATATATGTGTACCTATACCAAAAGCCAATGATAAATTGGGATGATTGTCTTTGCCAAAATAGTCCTTCGTTTAGATAACGCAGATATAATATAAAAATGTATCATTGGGAAACCCAGATAATACCAAGATAATTATCTATACTGCAAAGATAAACTATGACTGGGTAAAGTCATAATTAGTATTGTTATTGTTTTTTATTATAATATGATGTGTTTTATGACTAGGTAAAAGTTAAAATTAGTATTGTTACTATTATTATCATAACATGATAAGTATTATGACTGGTTAAAAGTCATAATTAGTATTGTTATTATTTGTTGTTATAAGCTGATGTGTATTATGACTGGATAAAAGTTTTAATTGGTATTGTTATTACTGTTATTCAAACATGATATGTATTATTCTGGTTAAAAGTTATAATTCGTATTGTTATTATTTTTATTATAACATGATGTGTATTATGACTGGGTAAAAGTTATAACTAGTGTTGCTATTATTTTTATTATAACATGATGTATATTGTGACTGGATAAAAGTTAAAATTAGTATTGTTATTATTATTATTATAGCATGATATGTATTATGACTGGTTAAAAGTCATAATTAGTATTGTTACTATCTTTTATTATAACATGATGTGTATTGCGGCTGGGTAAAAGTTAAAATTAGTATTGTTACTATTATTATCATAACATGATGTATATTATGACTGGTTAAAAGTCATAATTAGTATTGTTATTATTTTTATTATAACATGATGTGTATTATGACTGGGTAAAAGTTATAATTAGTATTGTTCTGTTATTATCATAATATGATGTGTTTTATAACTGGATAAAAGTTTAATTGGTATTGTTATTATTCTTATTCAAACATGATGTGTATTATGACTGGGTAAAAGTTATAATTAGTATTGATACTATTATTATTATAACATTATGTGTATTATAACTGGGTAAAGGTTATAATTAGTATTATTACTATTATTATTATAACATGATGTGTATTATGACTGGGTAAAAGTTATAATTAGTATTGCTATATTATTATTAGAACATGATGTGTATTATTTGAATGATCGAAGAACATTAATTTGCAAATTTGGCAAATTTGAAATAGTTTATGAAATTATCATAAAAATTGAAAAAATACAGAAATAAAATTTGTATTTCATCTCAGAATGAATAATTACCATTATTGCTCACATCAATAATTTCATTGTTTCTCATTTGTCTTTTTTTCGAATTGATTTGTACCACAGGCAAAATATCCGTTTATTCAGCTACAATTTTTTGTAGGTAAAAATAATTGTTTTTATCAGAGATAAAGTTTCAGTTCAACAATACACTTCACTTGAATTGTAAACGATTTTGAATTGAACCTAACTGAGCTTCATTTCTTTTTTGGTCTTAAACTGTTTTAATAACAAGCTAATTATATTTCTAGAGCTAAAGTTATTTTTAGAATCTTTTTATATTAATTAATTAACCTAAAATTAAATATTGAGGTCACCAATGAATATGACAAGCTCTCGTTATGCCTTATTGGGTTTTGTATACATTTGTTTTGCAAAATAAACAAAAAACGTATCTTGCAAGATCTGACTCACTGTGCCTCGGGATTACAAGCAAGTAAAAAACAACGATGCTGATGTAATTATCTTGAGAAGTACATAGTTTTCGTACTAGTCAACCAACAGATGTCATGAAAGGCAAAAGTTATTGTTTTTATTTATCAAATGTCTAGTTATCTAAATAATGAAATATTTTCTTAATTTCTTTTCTCAGCTATTAGTTGTGCTAGTCTCTTATGGTGAGGTTCACCTTCTTTTGGAGTTTACCAAGTCCCTTTTTCGATATTCAAAATACGGTCATTGTAAGTCTTTTTTTTCTTCTTCTTGCTCCTTGTGCACCTGGCAAAGGTTTTTATTAATATAACTAAGAGCATTGGGGTGAAAGACGCGGACATCGAGGAATGATCGTTCGTAGGTGATCCATAGGTTCAAGGCTGAGACATCAAATCTAGATTTTTCTGCGCTGTTGCTACTTTGATGTAATGCATCTCGTGTTGGTAGAAGGTATGCCATATCTCTCTTAGGAGCCCACCCTCTATACCACGCACTGCATTGTGCCGCATTATTATGTAGCTTCCCCTTTTGCAAGTGAGTGTATAGTTAACATTGGTCTTATCTCGACAAGAACAATGAACCAGCATTTTTGGTATACGCCAATTGTAGCGCAGACAAATAACATCTCGGAATTCTTGCTTGTGGAGAGAATAGTCAAGTGAATGGATAAGGAAAGAAGATAGCCAAGAGCGGGATCTTTTTTCGGTAGCCAGTTGAATGCATCGCTGTAGTATGGGATTACATTGGTCAATAATGTTATGTTACTCGTCTTCAAGTTTTGATTTTCTTTGAGTCTTTAGTTCTTATTTAGTTTTTTATGTTTGCAATGTTACATTTTTCTAAGTCTTCATCTTGTTGTAGTATCAGTGCTGTTACTCATTCAGTTATATGTTGTGATGCATCATACTGACCTTGACATGTTGTTATTGGATTAGCAATCCCCAGGCCACCGAATCTTACTGGTAGCTGGAGGATTTTCCTTTCCATGTCTGATACTTCACGTCCTATTATTGAAGGAATAAACTCCTCTCTGATTGATGCTTGTAGAGGTCCAAATAGATCGGCAATATTAAACATTGTTCTCTGGATGAAATTCCAACGAGGGCATAAGCCCTTTGAGAAGTCAGAAAGAGCAACCTGTGGTTCGTCATTTCCGATGAATGACAGTTTTTGAAGGGCTTTTCTTTTACATATTTTCTTTCAAATTATTCAGATCCTATCGCAGCTCCTAAAATTATTTTTCCTTCCATGGTGATATTTATACCCGTATCTTTAAAACTTTATTTAGCTCTTACAAACAGTTGATCGTTCTTCACTATTGAGTGTTGTTTTCGGCGCTTTACGAAAATAACCATAGTTTGGACCAACTTCATTCAGTTTGTCCCACCAGGTTTTTATAGAAACTAATTTCACAATGCTATAGCTACTGTCGGCATACCACACTTGACGTCTTGAATCATACATTTTTAATTGCCTTATCAGTTTCTTCGTTCCCAAGGCATACATGGGTATATCACATAGCTATGGTTCATCCTTCGTCCGACATGTTCCGCATTTGACCCATTTATAATAAGGTTTGCAGGCTTGCTATATATGTTTTGTAAACAATTATAGAATGGAAGGCCCTGATGGCGGATGTTTTCGATGATAACTTTTCTATTTAAGTTGTTGAATGCATTTTCAGCATCGACAGCTAGAATTGCTTCTCCATTGTTGTGTGCAGATCTTGAGGTGGACGGCAGCCTCAATTCCAGAATCCAAGCCTGAGCAGGTATGTGAGGTCATAACTGATCTCTGTACATCGTCTTCATTGTGCACATGACGAGGTTTCCTGCGATTCTTCACGCCTATTCCAATAGGTCTTACTCCCGGGTTTTTGTCAACTTTCTATTTTTTCATTTTACAGAAATGTTTTCATAGAACAAAATCAAATACTATATAATCTCAACAACTTTCGTTAAATAATATGTTTGCACAATTGTTTTTGTTGAATAAATGCTGTTGTAAGAAGAATTGACTAAATGTGGTTGACCGAAATCAAAATTAAGTTAATATTTTTTATTGTTTTTGACTTTAAAACAGTGTTTCCTTATAAGCAAATGAATAACTATTCATTCCAAAAAACGTTTACTAAGAATATGTTCTACAAAGACTTATATTTTTCAAATTATAATTTTAGGTGTTTATTTTATAAAAGTTTTATAATGAACGTTTCTCTTCATTTCACAGGAATGTTAGTTTAGAATGAATAGAAGAACTATAAATTTCCAACAGTTTTTACTAAATACAATTTTTTTACACAAATTTATATTTTTTGAAATGAAAGTTGTTGTAAGAATTGTTGACCATAACCAAAATGTGGTCATTCTGAATATTGTATGGCAGGATATTGAAAAAACAAAAAAAAACAACTGAGACAAGGGACAAAATGTTAATGTTAATTAAATGGCAAAATAGAACAAAATAAACGAGTCTGGTGGCAAGGTCAAATATTACAAAATGATTTAAAGTTTTAATAGACATCAAATTTTGTCAAATGAAATGAGAACGTGGGAAAAATTGTTTTTTAAACACCCTAAATTAGAGATGTAGATTAAATATTATGTATACTGTTGTTAATTGCATGGATATATTTTGTTATTTAGTTATGCTTTTTATTTAGAGTTTGAATATTAGTGACGCCTTATTATAAAAGTTGGTACATTCATCATTTATGTATGGAATTGTTGGTAATGTTACCAACAATACTATAAATATAATTTCGTATGATGCCGTATGTATGATTTCCTTAGCATCACTAAATCCACTGAAGGCCCCAATATATTTGTATTGTTTATATACTGATAACAAGGAATGAGGTTAGTCCAGTAATGTAAATAATGATAAACCATTGGTTCATAAATTTGTTGGACATACAACTGTCATTGTTAGCAGTTAAGAACTGGATCGAAAATAACACAAGTGAGGTAAACCACATTCAAACATTATATAGTTTACCTCACTGTATTGGGCTGTAAAAAACTAGAAATATGTCAACATGTTTAATGTCTAAATGAAGTATGCAAGAGGTGTTAAACCGTACGTTTGTATTGACGGAGATGGCAAACCTTGGGCTGTTCAGGACGATAGCCTAGTTAAGAATGTATTTCAAATTAACATTTTTGCCCGCAAAATTTCAAAATTTATGTAACTTCTGAAATAAATTTTATGAAATGTATGAATTTTAAGATGTTTGTTCTGTACTTTTATACTTTAATGTGGTAGCTAGTTGTTTAAAAATTGATTTTTTTATAAACACAGTTAACATAGAAGTGCTAAAATGTTGATAAAATTGATTGATAATTACTGAACTATCAACTAAATTTACTTTTGATTAGCAATCAATTATCATTATAGTAATTAAATAATTGCTAACCAATTAACCGCCACTTTTTACTTCAATTAAAACTACTCACTTTAACCCTTTAATAACAGAGAAGAATTGGTCCCATCGATAAATCATTTGTTCAACCCTCTCTCCGTGTATGGAAATATCTTTATGTAACGGGAAACAAAGATGAAAAGATGGACTGATTTTTTCTGATCGAGTTTTGAACAGTTACCGTAATGAATAAAAATTCATCAAAGTTAGTATTGACAAAAGCCCAGATGTCCTCCCTTCATGTTTGTATGGAAAAGCAATTGTATTTTAATTGAACCGGTAGAGATCCTTTAACATTTTGGATTTCTAAACACGAAGATAAAGTTTGATTGTTCATCACAAATGAAATGGCGAACTCATTAAGAGAAATAGCTAAAATAACAACAGAATGAATAAAACAAACAAAACTTTCTTTAGTAAATGTCAAACTCAATAAAGTAAATAAACTATTCAACAAAATTAATAATAGCTGCAATAACAATGATAAAAACTTAAATAAAGCTAGAATCAATAAACTCAACAGAATAATATGAAATGACAACAGAGCAATGATAATAAAAATAAAGTTCAGCATTTTATTATTTAAACAAGAAACATTAATGATCTTAGAAATATAAATATATGATCAGAAATATATAAGATATCAAATGTACTATAAAAATATATAAGATATGAAATATACTATGATAAATATCTAAGATATAAAATATACGATAAGAAATATATAAGATATAAAATATAATATCAGAAATATATAAGATATACAACATACTATTAAAAATATATAAGATGTAAAATATACTATGATAAATATATAAAAAAAAAGATACGTTGAGAAAAATATATGATATAAAATATATGATGATAAATATATAAAATAAAATATACTATGATAAATATCTAAAATATAATATATACGATAAGAAATATATAAGATATAAAATATAATACCATAAATATATAAGATATAAAATATATACGATGAGAAATATATGAAATACAAAATATACAATGATAAATATATAAGATGATAAATGTATAAGGTAAACAATATATTTTGATAAACATACAAAATATACAATGATAAATATATAAGATATACTTTGATAAATATATAAAGTATACGATAACAAATACATAAGATATAAGATATACGATGATAAATATATAAGATATACAATATGCGTTGATAAATATACAAAATATATGATGAGAATTTGACAAATATATAAAGTATACGATAATAAATATATAAGCTATACAATATATTTTGATATATATATAAAGTATAGGATAATAAATATATAATATATAAAATATACTTTGATAAATGTATAAAGTATAGGATATTAAATATATAATATATAAAATATACTTTGATAAATATATAAAGTATACGATAATAAATATATAAGATATAAAATATACTTTGATAAATGTATAAAGTATAGGATAATAAATATATAAAGTATAGGATAATAAATATATAAGGTATAAAATATATTTTGATAAATATATAAAGTATAGGATATTAAATATATCATATATAAAATATACTTTGATAAATATATAAAGTATAGGATAATAAATATATAAGATATAAAATAAACGATAATAAATATATAAAGTATAGGATAATAAATATATAAGATATAAGATATACGATAATAAACATATAAAGTATAGGATAATAAATATATAAGTTATAAAATATACTTTGATAAATGTATAAGGTATAGGATGATAAATATATAAGATATAAAATAAACGATAATAAATATATAAAGTATAGTATAATAAAGCTATAAGATATACGAAAATAAATATATAAGATATACGATAATAAATATATAAAGTATAGGATAATAAATAAATAAGATATAAAATATAGGTTCTATTCAAATAGCAATGGTGAAATAACACTTTGTTCATTTGTCATCATCAACCAAAGATTTAGTCTTTTCTTCTCAACATAATTTGACATTTGTTTGAATTTAATGGCTCGAAATTGATCAATCGAGTTTAAATTAATTTAACAAACTTTTTCGCCTCTTTCAGAGATAGTTCTGTGTAATTAATTTGGCGGTTTTAATTTGGCGATTACATAATTTGACGATTTTAATTTTACGCTTTTAATTTGGTGATTTTAATTTAGCGATTTTAATTTGATAATTTTAATTTTACGCTTTCAAGTTAGTGATTTTAATTTAGCGATTTTAATTTGGCGATTACTTCAATTTTAATTTGATATTGAATATGAAATTCCTGACAAGGATTGTTGGAACAATGTTTTTTCTTGTTCTTGATGTCTGTAATACGTGTTTCATTAACAATTGACTGCTCCAGTGTCTTTGGAATAAAGTTTCTCTCCAAGTGATTTATTTAATCTCTATTGGAAGAATTGTCAGGTGTTAAAATTCCAATATCTGATTTATTTTCTTGGAGAATTGTGGATTAAGAATTTAATTTTATGTTGGCAGTTATATAGATCGCTAATATCACAAGTGAGGTAAGCTCTATGTTATTTGAATGTGTGTTGCCTGCCTCACTTGTGATATTTTTGATCCAATTATAAGGTTATACAACTCCATTACAGCACCCATGCAGGTGTTGTTCACGGCTTTGTGACAATTGACTACTAAACGTTATTTTGCTTGTCATGTATTAACAAAGATGTAAAATTTTAAACAAATATAGTTTTCCTTTTTCGATTTGGTTTCTTCAGTAATAAGAATAATTGTTACGATGGTAGAGTAAGTTGCGGATATTCGTCCATCCATGAAATGAGACCATCTAACAAACAAATTATAATAGCTTGCCTCAAAAGTTATTACAATTTGTAATCAGTGTATGGTTAGAATCAACGCACTCTTCTTGATAATTTGCAAGGTAATATACAAACTTAAAACTTAATATGTTATAAAATACATGCATTTGAAAGTATAAAAGTGCAAAAATTCGTTTGGCATCAGCCTACATTTAGTTAGTGTACACGTCATCTGTTTCGTCATTTTGATGTTCCAAAGTTGTCAGGTTGTTTTCCATCGAGTACATTTTCGATGTCAATCTTCATCCGAATTAAAACACAAAAAAACGCCCAAGTTCTTACTTGGACGCAATTTTCCCGACGATCGCTAAGATCACAGTATGAAGTTGAAATGCATCCGATTTATTAACATTATACTATACATAATCTAGAAGCTCATGTGTCACTTGAAGAATTCTATTAATAATGAATAATGAATAATAGTGAATGTTGAGGTAGCAGCAAAGGTTTGATTATATAAATAAACGGGTCAATGTCCAGCGCTGCACGGTAGGTAGCAGCAAAGGGAACCGAATAATTTAAAAATGAAAAATAATGACCTTATTGGAAATTTAAACATTTGTATTATAGAAATAGAAATTATTAAACTTGTAAATAAAACACTTTTGCATTGTTTACCTTTGAAACATCAGTTGATTGTGTTGTGTGTACGTTTTTCTTAGTTACGTTTGCTGTTCATTCTGGATCGATCAGGATTGCCGCTTGTGTTTTCATTCATAACATGTTGGGCGTAGGGTAGATTGTAGCATACTTTAATTGTTCAAGTTTATTTCAAATAAGTATAATCAAATTGTGTTTCTAAATTAATAAGATAAGGCGATATTTACGGTTTTTAACGTTTTTAAAATTGTTATCTATCGTGGATAAAAAACAAACATACATGTACACGACGCTGAGGTTCAGATCAGTATAGACTGAACACGAAAAGCAATCAACTTTTTGGTTAAGCATTATAAAACGAAAGAAATATAGTGTACGCAATTTGCACAAGTGGTCGTACAACTGACTATAATACGCCCTCTTATCACATAAATATACAAACTTACGTGAATTTTTCTAGTAAAAGGATGCGTTTATATTTAAAGGTTTATTATTTATAGAAAACTAGCTTGATATCTCCACTAAATGCACTAAACTCGAATGTTATGGTGCAATTAATAAGTGAGATAAAAGTTTAGATTTTTGAAAATAAAGTACCAGAAGTAGACGCAATTCCGTAAATGTTCATCAGTCTATACGATTTATTTAAATGTGTAACCTTTAGACTTGAACAAACAAAACAAATGCAAACAATGTTTCTATTTTTGCAAAGGATAATATATTTCAACTTTTTACCTCAGATAAAAAACTGTTTTTAGTACTATGTATACTTTTTCCATATATATCATGCGTTCCCATATATATATATATATATATATATATATATATATATATACATATGTATATATGTATATATATATATATATATATATACAAATATATCTATATTTATATAATATTTAATATAATATTTGGGGCTTTTATATAGCGGGTCTAATCGTTAAGTTGAACTCAACCGATCTCTGCCCCGCTTCA
>JARUHE010324562.1:0-11227 GCA_031471125.1 Archaeomysis grebnitzkii | reverse complement strand
TAATGCTAATGGTTCGTGCTGCCACCCAAGTTATCGTACAGCATAGCACGATTTGCCCGTCTTTTTCAACTTTCACCCTATAATCTATTTGATTAATTTTGGGACTGAAACAATGACCCTATAATTTAAAGGCAACTGTTCAAGAATTTATCTAATAGTAATGTGCTGTGGCTGAATGAAATATATTGAATTATTGACAAAACTTTACTTTAGATCCCTAAAAAAAGTACTAAAAATACTGAACATGAAAAACATTGTCACATTAATATTTCACTTATTTTGTGAAATAGTACCTTACCTTACCTGACAACCTAACATAAATCACAAGTAAAGGTTAACATTGAACAACTAAAAACATCTCTAAATTGATGGTACTTTCTTGTTAATGTTGCTAGATTTGATTAAGGGCTCTAAAGTAAAGTTTAGCCTAATTATTAAAATGTAATCATTTAATTAAGTAATTATTTAATGTTAACTAACTGTTCAACAGTTCAATACATTATTGTTTGCTTTGTACATTTACTAGACCTTATATTTTCATGAAACAATATTTATACCCAACTGAAGAAAAGTATGCTACATTGAAATTCTCTTTTCACAAAATTGAATCCTCCAGCATTCTTTCTTTTTTAAAATTAATTTGGCGAGTTCTTGAATTCATTGATCTTATTTGGCACATAATATAAAATACAATGACAACTTGGCTCCACCAATTTATTGTTCAATTCTGGCCTTCTGGGAGGACAACCACTTTTGGTTTTATTGCATACATAAGCATACAAAATCCAAATTTTTAAGAGTCAAATTATCAAAGTTATTGAAACATACAATATTATAGTAGTTATAACCTGTTGTACATCGCAAATCGAAAATGTACATCTGCCATTAAAAACTCGATTTACATACTTTTCAGTATTTTTTTTTACATATTCTTACAACTTTTTGAGAGTTCCTATAGCTCCTCTTATTTATGTATTTACACAGATACACACAAGAGTCGGATTATGTTAGGAGTAGGGTGCCAAAAATTATTTTTCTATTTTTAAGAGGACCTTCATTTTGATAGTTTTTAAGGTTTTACTGCAGAAAAGGCCCCTTCCAAAATTTTGGAAGGACAAAAAATTGTTTTTGGCACCATTAGTAGTTTTGACTTTTTGTAGCTCTTCTAAAAAAATAGAGTTCATAATCCATCCTGCCAACAGATTGGATTGTAGACTAGGCAATTGTGGTACAGTGGTATAGAACAGATAAATGTTGAAAGATAAAAGGAGTAAAAAGAAGACTTGAAGCATGTTAATGATATTATAATAGAATGTCCAAAATATCAAAACCAAAGAGAATAATTTATTAGTAAAATGAAAAATATAATGAGAGAGACTGAATGGGAAGAGGAAAGTTATATCAGGAAGAAATATTAAAAGTAATTTTGGGGTTAACCATAGAAGATAATTCAAATGAAATAGTAGAAAACAATAAATTCTTAACTAAAATCTGGGTGAAGAGAAAAATACAATCATGTTTATTCAAGAAAAATTTAAAAAGAAGGTTTACTGTTACAAAATTAGACAAATTGTCACCCTTGAAAGAAACAAAAACAGAATGGTGAGAAATGGATTTTTTTTTCTGTTTACAATTTTCATTTTTGTCCTATTTAACCCAAAAATTGTCTGAAGTGCTCATTTCTAAAATAAAAGTTTAAATAAAATGGCAATAGTGTGCTGTCCTTGACTCCTCACAAAGCCAAAAAAAATGGCAAAAGTTAACCGTCCTCATGACATGGTGCTAAAAACAAGGGTTTTTTCTCCTTCAAAAACTTTAACATCCTCTTTAACCCAAAAATTAGCCCTTAGTAGCCTTTTTGTGCATTAAAAACTTGAAAACTGTCAAAAAGAATGTCCTCTTTAAAATGGAAAAATATATTTTGGCACCCTGCCTCGTGATACAGGGAATTGATTTACTTACAGTTCTAGTGATTACTCCATTAGAATTATTATTGTAGTTTATAAAATACTGCTGACGGCAGCTGAAGCAATGACCTGCGAGTCATGGAGCAAAAAAAAATAAAAATGACACCCTGCTTGCAAGTTTAAAGTAAATACTTAGAAACAAATTTTTCTCAACTTATATGTATTTATATATATTGTATATTTAAAGTTTTTCTTTTGTTTCAATATATATTTTACCAATGGATAAATTTTTACAATTTCTAATCATTTATTGAAGCTTTATCTGAGGATATGGAAATAAGCCGAGGTTGTGACAGGCATTTGTTTTGAAAATTACTTGGCAAAAGTTGCAATATAGTGAAATGTGATCATTTTGAAGAGTTATTAAAACAACACAATGTTATAATAGTTATAACCTGTAATGCAAGCTCGATTAGGAAACACATGTCCTCATTAAATGCACATTTATCACTTTACTTTACCTAGAACACAGAATTGATATCGACCACACGAAACTGTTAATGTTATTGTTCACAAAATTTACATACCTCTAGGTTGGGTTAAGATAAATTTTAAATTTATACTTTTTTAAATGATAGTTATTTTAGGAGTTTTTAGACTAAACCAATTTATCGCCAAATTCATGATTAACCAAAAACATTTTGAAGGTTTAGAGATATGTTTGTTATAAACATTTAACATTTTAGAAATTTTTTTAACATTCAAACACAGCTTTCAATGCATGGTATTTATTCATACTTGTTTTATAAATAGTTGCTAAAGTACTATTATGGGTCATGCTTCCGACAGCATGAATTGCCATTCTGCGCGAGACGATATTTGGAACTTCTCCATATTCACAATTTTATCAATCATTAAAATGTTAACATTTACAAACTTTACAAAGTTTGTTGTAGTTTCATGGTTACAGTTTGATGATCAAACAAATTGAACCTTGAGTTCAATTATGCAGTGATATTTTTCAAATAAGAATTTTATGTAGATGTTTTTTAATTTTTCAAAAAATCGCGGTCAAAGGACGTTTTTCCCAAAAAATAATTTATGGCGACAGTTTCTAGAAATTGTTGCAGTAAAAACGAAGTGTTCAGTTTAAAACTAAGAGTTTAATAAGTTGTATTGCAACAATATGGTTGTTATTCATAAAGAAGTTGCATATGTAAAAGTTTAAAAATTTGTCATAAATGTAAATTATTGAAAACTGTAATATATGCTGAAAAAATAATTTGTTCAATTCTTAGTTCTGTTAAGTTGGTCTAGTTCCCTAACAAAGTTATTTTCTGGTAGCTTGTGAACTATTTACCAAACTCGAGCATGTTTAAATGAATATTATACTTCTAACTGGGCCTTATAAGGTTCAGTAAAGTCTCACATTTGATCAAAGCTCACTGTTAGCATTAAATGACTAAGCGTCAACCTATTCATGCAAAATAAGAAAATTTTGTTTATACTTGCATATATAAATGTTTTGGCGTATTAATTAATTATATTTGAAAAGTATGGAGCAGAATGTTATGACTTCTCATTTTTAATAATAATAGTCAATGGTCTAGGAATCTGGTTTTGTTTAAAATTACATTATCTGATTGAATTTGCTTTTGGAGAATTGAATGTTCAGAATTTGATAACTATCAAATATTAATTACAGAAACAAATCTAATTGTTATAGATAATAATAATGGTAAAGTTTTTAAAATTAATCAGGCCAATACTTTAGGGGTGTCACATAGTCCACTCCAATAGTATTTGCTATGGAGCATGTGGCCATCATAGCTCCTAAAGCATTGCCCTGAAATTGATGGAACCACATTTTTTAAGCTTCCATCAAAAGATTTAAAAGTTTCAATAGTTTTTTTTCATCAAACTAATTTAAATATTTTATTCTCTACAGGGCTTGGTGGTCCAGGTGTGAGGGAGCAGTGGGCAGAAAGATTATGGCCGAGCAGCAGTTTTGCCTGAGGTGGAACAATTTCCAGGCCAATATTGTCTCTTCTTTTGAAGCGCTTCTTGATCGAGAAGAATTTGTCGATGTAACATTGACCGCAGAAGGAAAGTCGCTAAAGGCACATCGAGTTTTATTGTCGGCATGCAGCCCGTACTTCAGAGATTTGTTTCGAGTGAGTTGATGTTGGCTTTTGTACATTCAATTAATGGATTTTCTGTTAAATAAACTTCAAGGGCACAGAACAGGCATGTAAGATAAACTTCATAAAATACATAAAATTTAAAGGAATCTTTTTTCCGATGTCCTAGAATCTTTGCAAACGTTTCTTAAGAAGTTTCAGTTTAAAAAATTATTACTTTAATTTGTTTTTTATGAAAATTTGAGTTCTTTCACTCTTGACAGAAGTTGTTTTTTCATATTTTGTAATTGTTGGCCATTCAAAGTTGACTGAATATCTTAAGGTAGCAGTTGTCAATATTTATGGCTTCAAAGTTACGAAGGTTTATACTTGAATGTAATACAAGTTGAAAGTTCTAATGTCATCAAAAACTTGAATTTTTTTAGATTTATGAAAACTAATCTGGTTACAAATGTTTAGTTTTTAACCTTTACATACATGTAGCTCAGTTGAACAGCATTTAAGTAAAGTTTTATTTCAGGATTTGCCAGCGCATCAGCATCCAGTTATAGTTCTACGTGATACTAGTTATTTAGAGCTAAAAGCTCTACTAAGTTTTATATACCATGGAGAAGTCAATGTTTCACAAGAGAGACTTGGTTTATTACTCCGGACTGCAGAATCCCTACGAATCAAAGGACTTGCTCAAGATAAAAGAACGAGGGACTTGGAACAAGTGCAGGTAAGCACTTCTTTTTATTTGTTTTCATATGTTGGTCTAGTAGTTTTCATTTTCCAATATTCCTAAATTTTTTGATTCTAAGTACTATCATTCTCATACATATATATATAAAATACTTTGGTTAGTAAGCAGATTTTGTCTGATAAAAAGAAATATTTTGACAAAAAAAATCTTGTATTTTTAACAAATAAATATATTTGTAGTTTAAAAGATCTGAAGTTTTTATGTTTGAAAATTTTAGTCTAATAAAAGTATTTTACAGGAAAAAGTATCCTTTGTCTAAAAAATAAACTTTGTTTTCAGTTCGGAAGTTTAAACAACAGTCCAGAGAAAGATGGCGAAGACTGTCCAGAGAGACTTGAAAGGAGACTGGGAGGGTCCCCCTCCCTCGGACTCACCCCGTTTGCCGGTCTAACCACGACCGGCTCCGTCCTGCCGCCCCCTACCCTCCTAGGCAGCCTGGATCCACCAAGCCACAAGCAACACTTGTTGCATTCCCCACCACCCAAACGCCACAAGCATCTTCACTCTCCGCACCACCACCATCCTCCACCGCCCACACTGGTGCACCTGTCGCGCGAGCCGCCGGGGCCTTCACCACATCCCCCGCAGCAGCCTTCGCAGTCCCAACCACAACAGCACATGTCGCCACAACAACACACGCCACCCACTTCCACCCAAGATGACATCTCCTCCTCAAAGGTGGTGAACTTGACGGTGGGAGTGGGGCCGTCCTCGCCCCGGGTCATCCCAAAGGTAGAACTCGAGATGGGCGAGGACGAGTGTAGCCTGCCAGGCAGGAGCGACGACATTGACAGAGAGAGTGAGGGAGAAGAGCCGCCTACCTTTGTAAAACGGCCGCCCTCCATCGAGGACGAACACGATCACGACCCGCCAAAAAACGCGATACAAGACTGCAAAAATTTCAGTAGTTTACCACACTTGCCGTCGGGAGTACAAACGTACGTGCCATATGCACCGTCCTCTGCGGGTTCGACCTCTTCTCAACTAGAAAACTATCCCGGACCTTCAGGTGAGATTTTGCCAAGTATTGGGCTATGTTCAGATGAGAATGTTAACTTTGTGTCAAAAAATATACAGTCTTGGACTGGATTTGTAATTTTTTATTTTATGTTATGGTCAGTTTAATTTTAGTTGATAAAGCACTGTAGCTACAACTCTTCAACAAAAAGTATAATTATAAAGCAAGTGAAAATACATAAATCTTTTCCATTAAAAAATGTAAAAGGTGAAATGGTTTTATTTAGATTTATTTCATAATGAAGTTAATCCCTAAAAGTGATGTCATGTATAACTGATCTATTTAACTAGTTTTCTTATTATATTTTACTTTTCCAGGTGTCTTACCTCCTGCTAGTCAAGCTGGGTGGAGAAGTGGTCATACAGAATCCAGTGACTCCTCGGCTCAAAGTAAGTTTCTTGGCTGTTCTTTTTAACCCTTAAATCAATGCAAGTTCTGTACAAAATATCAGTCTACATAAGTGTGAGAAATCCAATGCTGGTTACATAGAAGATTCATTTTTTATAACATTTGAAATACTTGCAAACCCATTGGTGCCACTGCATGACTTTTGGTGTTTGGTGTATAATCTAGAGCATAACTGACATCCGCTAGTTTCAACTGTTCATTGTTTGAATTAATCTATTGCATTTATCTATTTCTGAGGACACAGGTAAGACATCAACATATCAAATGTTGTAGATAAATGCAAACGTTTTGTCAGTTATGTACATTAATTCATTCAACTTTTCTTTCTAATCAAAATAATTTCATTAACCAACAACATTTGTTTAAATACAAAGGAAAAGAGAAACTAAGCAATGGGTTAAATTTTACAAAGTAATTAATTTCGGTAGCATAAGTTAAAGTATGAGAAAACGTTTCAAATAAGTTCCATTTTTTGAAATGTGTTAAACATTTTCATCTATTTTATCCTTTTTTTTTATTTAGTATGGCTGGCAATTTAGTCTATTGCACACCCAGATTTTTCAAGGATGTTTAACATAATAGTCAAGATTATTTCTATACTACATTACAATTTTTAATGTTTGAATTAAAGTTTCATTTAATTAGGTAGGTATATGTGATGTTTGAAAGTTTGTTTTGGAATACCGAGCTATGTAATTTACTATTTTTGCTGCATACTCCTAGAGTGCAGTGCTGGGCATAATATTAATTATACCTTCATTCATTCTTACAGTATTGTATGGCATATACCTTAACTGAATCTTGATTCATACATTTATAGTAAGTTTTACAACAATAATACATGTTTATACAAATGTTCATTACTTTTACAAAAAAATGTTTTCTATTGGACATATAGATTTCTTATTTATAATATTTGCTTGTATGTTTTGTCATTTCCTGAGGTTTCATTGCCTTTCAGAAAAGTTTTTCATGTCACCTGAGGTGTGGTATGCCAAGTAATTTTTTTTAGATTTTTTATCAATAGCGTTAAAGCACTCGCGAAAATGTTCTACCAACACTAAAATATTCATCCAAAACAGTTGAGATCACCACCATAAAAATACTTTTCTAACTTCTTGAAGAACAATTTGTTTCTTTTTAAATTATTCAGTTGTGTTTAAAAAACCATCTTCTATAAATGACCTCTGATTGGTGTTGTTGTTGGGGGAGTGGATAATTTGTTAACTCTGCTGAAATTTTATTATTTTTTCAAAACAAAAAAAAATGATTTTACAGAAAAGTTTGTTTAAATGAAAACATAGAACATAACATTCTACACTGGTGTCACTAAGGATTTTTTTTTATGAAATCAGTATCTACTTATTAGGCTTACATTTTATTATAAAGTTGAAATTCAGGGTTAATGAAGATTTTTATTTGAAGGTTAGAGAATAGTTTATTTAAAACAAATGAAAGAATTTGAGATATTAAAGTAGAATGCCTGAAGGACTTTTTTTTGCCCAAAATTAACCTTTTTATAAATATTAGGCATTTTAGAAGTTTTTAGACATCCAATTCATGATTAACATTTTTTTTAAAGGCTTATTTTTTAGAGATAATTTAATTGGAAACAAATGAATGCCAGAGTTCTTCTCCATATTTGTTGAATTGAATCTATTTTATGCAATAATTTCTGTTGAAGTTTTTTCTCATAGCTTATCCGAATTACTTAAAATTGATTCTATTAATGACACTCCCTCTTAACACTTTGAGTTACTTCAAAAAATCAATTTCATCACTTCAATGATGTTAGTCAAAATTTACAGATCTTTCTCACCATATTTTTAAAACCATCAAACATTTTCTCCTTTTATTATTTTCCAATGCTGTAAAAATAGATGAATTTGAAGATAACTCAAAGAAGTTTACTTGGTACTTCAAAGAAATTTACAGATTTTGTTTCAATGAAATCAATGCTGCTATAAAGATATTCCTGAATGAGAAAACATTTTTCTTCAAGACGTTAAAGTGTTGATATAAAAAGCAATGCTTACAAATTAAAGTTAATGTAGAAACATTTTTTATAGTTTATTAATGTTCTGAAAAAGTAATTTTTTAGTGTTATTGCATTGTTTCTTTATACAACTTAGTATCGTAATATCGATGTTACAGTGATATTATTTCACATGCAGACTCTTAAAAACTCTGAATTTTAATTCATGTTTTCATATATTAAAATATTCAGTCAATTTGACAGTTTTTTTATAATTCACTTCAACATTCAGTCTTGTTATATATAGTTGAAGTAAAAAGTAATCATTGGTGTGGTTTTAGGGAACTTAAGATTAATTAAATATTGTCTTGAACCAATCAGGATAAATGACATAACAATTGAAGTGAAAGTTTTTTTGGAAAATGAAGATTTGTAAGGTTAGAAAAGGTAATGGCTTTAACTGGAGATGATAATGCAATTTCATTGGTTTTCTTCCTCAAGAGTAATTGAAGAAATTATTTTTTGTCACTCCTGAGCTGTGAAAATGTCCATTTACTTGGATGAACTCTGTCAAATAGGTCTGCTTTGGTGTGATTTATTGAAGATTTAAAGGAGGGAGCTCTTAGGAAGATCTAATGGAAAAAGTACTATCCCATAAATACTGTGGGTCAGTCTTGTCATTATCATCTTGTCCAATTTTTAGGTGAAAGAAAATGTTACTTTTTGTTTTTCATTTTTAAATGGTTATATAATGTTTCATATATATTTTTTTTTCAAAAATATTTTACAATTTTTTGATTTGTTTTGATGAAAATTCTAGTTAACATTCTCACATTGTTAGTCTTCTTATAGCCCAGCCTTTGAAGAAGTCTCAGTGAAAAAGATCTAGTTAATAAAATGTTAATTCAAGCATTGACATACAATTATTAAATTATAAGAATAATTGAGTGCTAAAATGGGGGTAATTATAATGTTTGTTGATTGGATGATAATTATGCAATTATAGACATTTTAACGGCATTTAAACTTGGCCAATTTTAATCAATTTTGTGATTAACCAAGATTTTTATTTGAAGCCTTAAGATATAATTTGATTCAAAAGAAATGAATATACAGACATAGCTTTCAATGCATAGCATTTCCTTGTGCTTGTTTAAGTATGTCCGAAATATTTTTTATGGTATGGTATTAATCAACATCGAGGTTTAATTTCACTTTATTTGATTTGATTTCCTATTACTAGCTTCTCATTTACCCTTTCATTATCTAGATTAGATGGTAGTTCATAAATTTTGCCAAAATAGATTGCAAATATTAAAAAAGCTCTAGTTTCTAAATTGTCAATGTCTTGTATATTATTTTCACAAATGAAGCATTTTTGCCTTGGTACCTTTAGTATTGTAGAATAAATACAAAACACCTGGTTTCCCAGCAGTATATGAACTGTATTATAATAACAATTATAATAATGAATTTTCTCTAAGTGACGCCCAATTGTAAAATGACTTGAAAAAAAATGATGTTCTTGACTATAATTTACCCCAATAACATTAATTACATCAAAATGAATTATTCATAAGAATTCTCATTTGAAAGCTTTGTTTTTGGATATTCTTTTATTTTTTACAAATATTTTATAGGTTTTTTTATTTGAAAATTTTCCTTTAAAGTTAATTTTAAATCTGGACTGATATTTTGTAGAAATCTTGCATCATTTTACCATCCTCACATAATCCATTGATATAACCATGGACAGAGGATTTATTACTTAACCCTTTTATTGCTAGATGTTAATTAAATTATTTGCTTCTAATATACTTTGGTGTGCTGTAGCTTTGTAATATATTAATATTTATGATTATGTATAGTTTATCTCGGTCTTATGTAATTTATCGTCCGATTAGCCGTTCTTTGTTGAAGACTGTTTGAATGCTACTTCCTCCTCTGCGAATTTCCCAATCGTGGGAAACATATTTCTCCCAGAAGTGTTCCGTATTCATAGTTTCTGTTGTCATTGCAACAATTGTGTAACATTCCTTTTTTATACTAATGAAGGGTTTTAGTATCTTGAAATTGAAAATTACAACATAATGTAATCGTACAAATAAACTTGTTGCATATGTGCTTTGTGATTAAATAGGTTGAAAAGTTATTAGTTTAAAGCTTATATTATTGATTGAAATACATAATAATGAAAAGACTACAATATTACGAGTGTTTAAATTGTTTATTGACAACAAACGTATCCGACCCTGCCATGATGGAAATGCTCTTTCCCATCCATTGTGGAAATAAAGCCACTGTGGGTTTGTTTAGTACTCTAAACATCAAATTCTATTAAATGTTTATCTTGCACAAATTCTTATATGCGAAAGTTAGTTGCATAAATTATAATTTGCAGTTAAAGGGGTTGTTTAGAAAAATATAGCTATAGTGAAAAATTGATGGTAACTCATGGTCAATCATTATGAAAGAGGAATGAACTTATGATTTTGTTGAGTGTGCCAGAAGCAAAGCTTTACTAAGGTGTTACTCTTCCATC
Source organism: Archaeomysis grebnitzkii (assembly GCA_031471125.1). Lineage (NCBI taxonomy): Eukaryota > Metazoa > Arthropoda > Malacostraca > Mysida > Mysidae > Archaeomysis > Archaeomysis grebnitzkii. The sequence continues at coordinate 491 of JARUHE010324562.1, read as the reverse complement.
CTCTTTGTCGTTGACATAGTAGCTATATCCATAATATTAATTTGATTTTGTTTGTTGACCTACAGTTATGAGGTGTACACAAAAACTCCCGAGCAATATTTTTTGAATGAAAAACTTATAATTATTGAGATCAGCATATTTACAAAAATTCTTTGTGGAAATAGCCACATTTTTCCATATTCAAGTAAACATTCAGGTTTTTTATTTGTTGACCTACAGCTATCATTTATATCTCAAGGGGAAGGTTATGAGGTATACATTAAAAATTCCTGAGCAATTTTTTTATATATATAAACTTATAATTATTGAGATATATGGGTTTTTATGACAAATTTTGTGAGGGCTATGGGAAAAATAAACATTTTTTTTGTACATACAAGAAATTGTGGATTTCGTTCTGGTTTTATGTTCTCATATATCTTTTATATAATCTTAATCTGAAGTTTTCATAGAATGATGATAGTTAATTTACTTTGTACCGTATATATATA
>JARUHE010324551.1:0-11227 GCA_031471125.1 Archaeomysis grebnitzkii | reverse complement strand
GAAACGTGAGATTAACTCACCGTAGAGTTTTGACCCGAACTGAAGTGGGGCATCTTAAATTTCCGAGACTGTACATACAATTATTTACGAAGCCTTTCATAGAGTATTAAGGAAAAATTTCATAGAAATTACTAGTGAAAATTAAAATCAACATAGCTTATAGAAATGCGTAATGATATGGAAAATCTATCATTAATTTTTTCCAGTTTTGATGCTAGTTTGCTACTTGAGGTCAAGCAATGAAAGATTATAATAAATATTTAATGTAACGACGCAGTAAAAACGGTTACTTATCAAATTTTTAGATGATTTCCTTTGACAAGGTCGAGAACGTTTTTGATTAGATATGTGCAACAAGGAAAGGAGATTGGAACTTATTACCCAAATGTCTAAGTCAAGTACATTTGAGAGAATCTCAGTCAATCGAACAATATAAAAAACTGTTCCTAACAACACACACACATCTGGTGGGACATTAGGGTTTAGTCTAAAAGCAATGATACTTTAACCCTTTGTTTAAGGCTGTTACTTTAGTGACCATCATAAAATAATGTCTTTGAGCTTGTATAATCTTGTTGTCATAAATGATCAGTAACACCAATGCATATTGGTAACTATAGTGCATCAGTGAAAATACCGTATTGCATATTTGTCACTATAGTGACCACATCCTATTTCAATAAATATTATTTTTGTTTTTTCTAAAGAATTAAATATTGTTTTACTACTTTTAAGGAATTGCTTATCAAAAACTTACAAAATATGCATAATGGGAAAGGCTCCATGAAATAAAGAGTTAAGAAGTTAATCTTTTTGCAATGCATTGGGCATTGGTTTTGCAAATTGCATGAGAAAATAACTTTACATAAAAAAAATGGGATGATCATACTGATATACACAATTTATGAATTACAAAAATAGAAAACAATGTTAAATAAATTGAAAATTTACTTTGCAAATACATTATTTATCCCTTTAATCTTTTAATAGTGAAAATCAAACTCTTATAAATGTTTTCTTTGACTTAATTACTGTTAGGGACATCCGTAACGATTTATTGCGCATATTCTTAGGTTCACACTAAAGTCCTTTGTGATATATGATGGCGGCATAGGAAAACATAATACATCAGAACTAAACACTTACATATTGGATAAAACCTGCTATATAGAAAACATATTTCAACCCTGTGCACCTTTAAGTACTGGGATGGCGCATATTTACAAAATTATATAAAATTAAATGAAAGCAAACTTCGAAGCAATGAAAACCCCCCCAGAATATTCAGATAAAAGCCCTCGCTATAAAGTAAAGAGTTTGGAGTCTTTTTTAAACGAGGTCCTCGAACAAATCAAAATTAATTCAATTTGTGGAAACCCAATAAAACTATAAATTAAGACATAACTCTTCATTACATGCCGTAAAAAATGCATACTGATGACACACGCATTAATAAATCACGAGGAAACAGACACGCATATCTTCTTACATTTACTGCATGTGTCTAGCTTAAATTTTGCAACAGCTACTTTACATGTTGATTATACTAATTTTTGCTTACAAGATGTAGTAAATTTCAATACCATTAAGCTAAACATTTTTCAATAATGGTCAAAGATAGCCAGATCTAATTCATTGAAAGCAACACATTACATGAAATCTTAGGTTATAATACTATTGATGTTCTTCAAAAACTGCATTCCTTCACATATTACGATATAGTTAGTTTCTTTGCAAGAAAATGAGAAATATCGGCCTTTAACTTAATGAATAACAACAAAATATTCATCAATCCCTTTGAAAATAAAGGAAATAATGTTTATTGTGACAAAAGTTAAAGTTTTCCATTCGTAGAATAATCTGTACCTAATTTGCGCGGTGAGAAACATCCTTGTAATGATGTGAACACACTTACATATTTGTTCTTTTTGTCAAAAGAAAGAAAAATTGAAAGTTTACATCTTCCACCACTGAAAAACACTTTTTCTGATCGAATTATCAAGCTGTAAAATCTAGAAAAGAAGACTTGATAAAAGTAACAACACACTGATAGAGTGGATATCTGATATTGATTCGATGTCTGCTATAGCAGCACCGGAATTGGTTATTATCCTCTTAACTTGTTAATGCAGAAAAAGATTAAAATCCCCTAAATTTAGTAGACTCAAAGAATTAATAACTATTCAAATCTGTGTTAGTTGAAGAATTTATTTAAATCAAGTACCTGATTACAAAGAACTGGTGTACATAATATATACAAACTTAATAAATTCATATATTCAATGTTGTACAGTCTATGATTATTTAGTTTTATGATTATTTATACTATCTTTAAATACAGCTAAATTATCATTGGCTATGTAAATAGTAGTATTAAAAAAATATATTGTTTCTATCCAGAATCGGTTATTTAGAAACAATTGTAAATTTTCTTATGTTATATTGTCATATAGTTTTAAAAATACATAATTCTGCAGTAAACAATAAAATTAATAAATGTAATCCTTAATATCATGGTTTCTTAAAGTGTAAAAGTAGAATTGAAATAGATATATAATTATTTTTTAAACTCTACGGACTCTCAAATTCAGATTTTAGTTTTTTTTAAGACAAAAACAACAAAATATTTTTGTAAAACAAAGATTTCAAAGACAGATGAAAGATGTACTTAGACCGTTTTATATGGTTTATACTAGTACCAAGTATATGTTGACCAAATATGAAAAGATTATCTACACAAATAAAATAATTATAAGAAACTTTGTAGGACCCTTGGAGATTATTTTTTAACAACATTTTATTTGACGTTTAATTGTGAAAATACCTATAACTTAATGAAATACTAATTTATGTACACTGTAAAGACCATGCAACTGCTAACCGATACACGTTTAATTATTTATTTTATAACAACAAGTGATCATGTAGCGCGAATTCAAAAGATATGCACTCTTCATAAAAAGTTGAAAAAACTATAATAATTTCTATTAACGTGAAATGTTTTTTCCTTAAGCTACCGCATTAAGGTGTCTATCCGACTTTTTCATAAAATTTAAGCGGTTTAATAAATAATAAGGTATGATAGCAATTGCTCCTTTTTGAGCAGTAAAGTGAACAAACTGGTGTTGGGACATGGACTATATAGATTGCATCAACGATGAATTTACAGGTTTTCTGAGCGTTTGTATGTATAGATCAGAAGACGTGAAGAGTTCATGCATAAGGTCTTCAATTACATGACCGTTTATCAATTTTTTTTAGTTTGTAATGTCCTCATATTCCTTATGTCCTTATTCCTAGCTTTGTATGTCGTTACAATACATCTCAAATTTGCTATCATCAATAGCAAACTCACTGTTTATCGTGCAAGGTATGATGACAAACCGTCTAATGCGGTTTATATCCAATTTAGTAACTTGTGAGGAAATTTCATGATCTTAGAAAAATGTCCTGGCTGAATTTTTATCATTGGATAGGTACCGAATTCCAACTATGACTACATTTTTTTGTATTTGGCACCACTGTGCAATGTTGACAGTGTATACGTAATATTTACAATAAAAACTTTTTCTATGACTTTTACCATTTTTGGTAAGAGCTTGCTTGAAATAATAGAGCAACATTTAAATCATAATTGCTTGTAGCTTTTATCGAACATAAGGTGAAAGCTCTATATAGTTTTATTTTCCGTCGTCGTCGTCATCTGCATTTGTATTAACCAACCTTGAAGAGTTACAGAGAGCTTTCGTTAATAAAAGTTGTTTGTCTTAACCTTCCAGCTAATTTTGTCGCAAATATTTTTTTCAAAAATGAAATAATTAATTGACAAATCGAGAAGTGTTGAATCTTGACCAATCAAAAAATTCCATATTTTTTCATCAAATGTTCATTTTTGTTTTCTATGTTCCCCAGTGTAATACTTCTGTACATGATGAGGTTATTGATAGAAACAGCATTAACAATTACAATAATAATTACATGACCATCATCGTTGCAGTTATCTTCTGCTGAACAAATTCTTTCCGAAGAAAATGCGATCCAAAGCAGGGCGTTGACCAATTGTGAGTAGCATTTTAACTTTTTTATATACAACGAATTATGTGATCCCCCAAACAAATATAACGTTTGAATGCCAAGCTATCAAATTATAACAAAGAACAGATGTGTTCAGAAAAGTTCACTTTTTATAGTACAAATACTTATTAAATTTTATCGTTACCCAATGTTAAGGTTAATTGAAAAACTTAGTCCATTTCAACGTTAATAGAAACATTTGATAAATTGTATTTCTAAATAATACAAAAATCAACAGATATTAAACTTTAATAATCAAATTTAAGAAAAATCGTCATACCAAATGGTGAACTATCTGCCATATTTCTTTATAAACGAAATATAAAATCTTTGAGGGCAGGTAATATTAAATATTAATTCGACATGTTAGTTCAATGATAAGCCACAGATGGAGCTGTTAATCAAAATTCTTATTGAATATTCTTATAGCTTCATCTGATTTTATCTATTTCATGTGTAAGCAAATATAACGGCCAACTGACTATTTGTTATGTGTAGTTTTTTAAATGCTATATTAACGTGAAAATTAACCATTTCCATAACATTAGGACAATAATAATAATGTTTAATATGTTTTTATAATATAAAACACAATTTCTTACTTTTCCAACAAATTTGTTCTTTTTCGTGACAGGGTAAATGAGAGGTTTAATGTTGAACAGCTTGCTGGTTGAAACGTGCTGAAGAATCACATTCATCGTCCCATTGTGGAAATTTAACTTTTCTTAACACATTACACATCAAGTTTAAGATACCAGCATCAGCATAGATTTGTTGAAATGTTATAAGATCAGACAACAAAATCTTTAATAATAAAATTTAAACAAAATAATAATTATTTATTTTCCATAGATTTCTTTTGGGATTTAGGATGGCTTAACAAAGCACCAATTCTTGGCGGTGAACTAAAAATTCGAATCAACACAAGAACTACTCTGGAGCTTACATCTGCTGACCTCGCAGACACCCTTGGTTATGGCTTCATCATGGGAAGAAAGAAACAAAGAGTTGTTATCTCTTGTGTCGAGTTCAACATTCCTTGTAGCGAAGGAGAACTCTTTGTACAATCAGGTGGATGCTCAAAAAGGTAGAGTTAATTGATTCACTTTTTTTAACATTTCATTATTACTTATATACATTTCAATACATAAATGACATGGTTCGAGTGGATTGAACATAAAAATAAGTTATAATATTAGTTTTGGTTAATAATGTTTGCAATTAGGTCAAAATGAGATGACTTCAACCGTAATTCGTTTTTCTTATTGTTTTCAAATTTTTAAACTTTTATGGTTAGTAGTGAACATTATTATGCTTAAAGGTTATTAAAAGTTTATGGTTAGTCGTGCTCATTATTTTATCTAAAGTTTATTTAAACTTATTTAAATTTATTTATGTTTATTTAAAGTTTATTTTAAGTTTATGGTTAGTTGTGATCATTATTTTATTTAAAGTTTATTTAAGTTTATTTAAAGTTTATTTAAGTTTATTTAAGTTTATTTTAAGTTTATGGTTAGTTGTGATCATTATTTTATTTAAAGTTTATTAAAGTTTGCTTAAGTTTATTTAAAATTGATGGTTTGTCGTGAAAATTATTTTTTTTATCAAAACGAAGCAACCAAGTTTGGAATAAGACGATGTTATTGTTTAGATAAATGTATTTGAATATTTTTAAATCAAATGACATTTGTTATTATGAACTTGTTTTCATAAATTTAAGCTACTGTGGAACCAACATTTGTTATTATAAATATATTTTCATAAATTTCAGCTACTGTGGAACGAACATTCCTTTCAACATCGCCTCAAAGACCAAACACATGTACGTCAGATTTGTGGGCAAAGGTGGTCCATATACTGGAGACTTGAAGTGCTTCATTAGCGGTGTTGAAGGTTGTGGAAATGGTTTAACTTTTTCATAGACTCACTGAATTTAGCAAACAATATTATTGATTTATGAATTTCAAGTTTTCTTGGCAACAGTAACACATAGCAACCTAGCTACTTTGAAAATATTCTTAGGATTATTAAAATAGAATGCAAATTTGTGGAAATAAATTCTGAACTTTCTTGACAGGACACACGATCTTCCCATTTGAAAAGACCTGCGACGATGTCTGGTGTCCTGAACGACTCAACGCGCCCTCCTCGTATGCCGTCGTCAAGAATTGTGGTGAGTATTTTAAGCTCCTCAATACACTGAATCTTCCACCTTTGTGTTCTTCTTTTTCTTGTGCAATTGTTTTTGGTGCTTCAGCTAAGTAGTTGTTAAAAAATTTACTTCACTTGTATTAGTGTTTCAATATATACAACATTCTTGGAACACCGGAGAACATCTAGCCACATTCGTGTATGAACACCACTCATACCTAAGAATTTGCCGCACCGATTGAAATTACAAAATTATACATTGCCCACTTACATAACACCTAATCTTTTCGTGTTTTAACTTTCCTCAGCAAAGACAATTCTATTAATTTGTCTTTTTTATGTCTTTAGAGATACCTAATTAGGGCGACTGTTTATTGGTTTCCACACAAAAAAGATAGAAAGAGGCCATCAGTAATTAGTAAGCTGTTGTGTATGTAATTTTTATCGTTTCCCATTTTGATAGTTCTACCCTTTCCACTTATATGCCTAAATTTTCTGCTCTTACAATTTCACTTCAACTTCAACTTCTTTTATTTCTTGATTTATTTATTCTAGGTGCTGAAGTTGGGGTTGATGGCACATATAGGCTGTCTATGTATTGTTTTTTCTCAGGTTATAAGTTGCAATATTATATTACCTTTGTCATCAGCATAATAGTTTGGCAAAACTCGTAAACAGCTTTGAATGTTTCTTCTCACTTACATAATGGACGTATTAATAATGTGCTCTTGGTCATTCCATAATATCCAAAACTTGACTTGACTCACGTTCGAAATGTTAAAAAATATATTTCAAGTGTTGAGAATTGAAAAACTGATTAATCAAATTTTCCGCTAAATTAAACAGTTCTACATAATCGCAAGCATAACAATTTATTTTATTAATTAAAATAAACACTTAATTAAACTAATTATAATTAATTTAATAATTTGGCAAAACTACAATTTTAAATCTAATATTTTTTAATTACCAAAATTTTATCTACAGAACATTAGGCAAAAAATAATTATTTACTTTTGTAAAAATGTTACCTGTTCTAACAGTTATGAATTTGAAATTAATGCGTAACTATTTTTATTATGTCAAGAAAACAGATATTTGTATGAACTGACTAGCACAAATGTGTAGTTTCAATTCAAAATGTATTTATGTTGATAAATTATCAAAAAAATATTATAACGGCATTTAACATTACAAAATTATCAATTAAATACTTTCTGTTGGATCTCTTATACTGTACATATCATTTAACGATGAAAAGCAAAACAAGTGCTGGTATGTACATTTTATTTGAAGACTCCATCTTCATCTTCAGAATAAAATACGTCTGTTAAATAAACATACATATATAGGCCTATATATAAATAAGCATCTATTTATAAACAAATAAAATTTGAAAAAAACCATTAAAATTGAAGGAAACTAGTTAAAAGCGTACAACAAAGTTTAAAATGCACTAACACGTAAAAAATTGATGTAACAATTAGAAGAAAAAACAAAGCATTACAAATTTAAAAAAAATGTTTTGCTTTTCATCGGTAAGCTATTATATATACCACATAGTATACAAACATACAGTAGATCAAATCGACGTTAGTTTTGCATATGATATCTTCGTGCCGTTATAAAAGTATCGAGTGTGGTTAAAAACGAGATCAACTGCGGGATTTTATTAGATTAAATTAAATATATATACAAGTGCGTAAGCTACTGTTTGCAAAAAAATGTTGTAACCAAAATTCTGTTAAAACATTTATCTTAAGTTATTAGATAAATTTATCGCAAATTTAAGAAAAAAATAGTTATGCTCTAATAATTTCATGAAAGAAATAGGATTCATATGTACGTTTGAATAGTCAATTTCGAAGAACCTCAAATTGCCTCCTTTTTAATTTGGAAGCTAATTTGATGACGCAACACCTTCTTATCAGTTCTTTGTAAAAGAAAATGGCTGTTTTAGAAGTTTGCGAGCCGAAATGTGAAACAACATATTTAGTTGTAGCTTTCAGGAGACATCCTAACAACCATTTCTACTTTTTACATGTTGAACACCCTAACAACCCTTCCTTCTATTTAACAACACCCTAACATCAGCCGTTCCTTCTATTTCTGGACACCCAAAAAACCGTCCTTCTAGTTATTGGCACTTTAAACCCACCATTTTCATTTATGGACACTCCAATAACCCTTGCTTCTATCTCTGGGCGCCCTAACAAGCTCCTCTAATAATTATAAACACTCTTTCCTCTCAATTAGCACGGCAATAACCCTACATTCTTTTTTATGGGCACGCTAACAAATATCTCTTTTATTTAGAGATACCCTAATACCCTCCCTTATCTCACTTCAATTTCTGATCACCCTAACAATCCTTCTCCGCAGACTGTGGTTCTGAGAACTCCGAAGCCCTTGCGGAGAGCCGTGTGATTGGCGGAGCTGAAGCTGACGCCCATAGCCACCCATGGATGGCGCTGGTGCACTACTCCGGCGGGGCTGTTGCCGACTTCCATTGTGCCGCCGTGCTCGTGTCCGACCAGTGGGTCCTCACCACCACGTCCTGCATCAAACAGTGAGATTTGTTCTTTCCATTTTACGGTGTTGTGAGTGGCAAGAGGCGTTTAGGGACTCCTCTGGCTAGAACACCTCCATACCCATTGGTTAACACTTTTAACAATGAATAGTGGAGATGGAAGCTTTCTGGAGGTGTTCTTGAGCCCTTTCTGACCACTCATGAACGCGCGTTTTAATATCCTATTTTCTTTGTTTTGGAGATTATTTTTTCCGTCAAGGTTGCTCACTCTCTTCTACTTAGAATGCATTCATGCTTAGCTCAGATGATCTTTCTTATAGATTGCATTGAGAAAGGGTAGTTTAATCAATTTATCCAATAGTTTGAACTATTGAAAACAGATGGTTGTAAAACCATAGTTTGTCTCTTAATAAACAATCTCAACAAATTGTAACGGTCTTGTTTATTTTTACCATCTTAAAGAAGAGAAATAAATAAATTATTTAAAATTATTACGTTCGTTACAGCTCACCAATGGAATATTTGCACGTGAATTTGGGCAACCATATGACGACAGACATGGCGACGGGCGTCAGTTACCAAGTGGTTGATCAGATCGATTATGGATACAATCCTTTCACGAGGGTTGGAGATGTATCGCTGTTGAAGGTAAATTCAATGTTGAAATAATATAGTCTATCTATCTAAATGACGGCAGGCTTAATCACCGATTGAAAGTATATAGAAAATTGCAACACAAAATTTAAAGTTGAAAAAGAAATACATAACATATATCCTTAAATATATTTTATGATTTAAATGGTTAATGTTTCGTAATTTTGTTAGATTTTTTAGTCACAGATGAACTAATTAGATAACAAAAACCATGCCATATAATATAATATAAATGTTTAAATATTCAGTCATTGAGTTTGTTTCTTCCATAATAATTTTATTTAAAATATCCTAGAGTGAGAGTACCATAGAATTGCATTCTGTATGCAAACACCTTATAAGCGAAACTGTAAATATAGAATTTCAAGATAGGATTCCATTAACACAATTAAATGGAACTACTTTATATTTAAAAATGTATCTATTTTTGGTACTTAAATAGTTTGTTTACTGTTTGTTCATGCAAGCAAATATTCTCATATTTTTATTTATAAAATTTTTGCGTTTTGCGTAAAAAGTTTCATTAGTAAAATTATTTTAAGATAACTTTCAATTTGCATAAAACTTCGAGAAAATAAACAAAGAAAAAACAATAAATGAAGTATGCAAAAATAAAAAAAAAACTTGAACATAAATTGAATGTGAATGCAAATAATTATTTTGTTGCAAAAACAAAATAATAAAATAATTTGAAATGCAAACATTTATTTTTTTGTGAATATAAAACTTTCTGTTTTGTAAATAAAACTAAGTTTGTTTGATTATGGTCAGTAGATCGAAACTGCAGTGGACATCGAGAATGACTGGACGGTGAAGCCGATTTGTTTGCCCAACCCTTGTCTCACGTACGACGGTATGCAGGGCAATGTTGCTGGATGGGGGGCAACGACTGCCGGTGAGTTCCATTCACACTTATTAGTGAACACAATCAGAAATTTACAAAATAATTTACTCTCCAGAATCAGTCTTGTTTTGGGTTTGGAACATATTTGGTGTTTTGTTTCACTTTATTATTTCCTGAAGTACTATTTTTAGTGTAGTTTTTTATGGTCTTTTTCTATGAAATGTTAATTTACTTCCCCAGTCCATTTTCTTTGGTTTTTAATTTGGTCTGAACTCTATGGGCTTATATTTCAAAAATCACTTTCGAAGTTCATTATTGTTTATTTGTTCCATGTGTCCACACCTTGTCTTGTTCATCTCAATGACACCAGATCCATCCTGAACAATCTGACAAGTTAATCATTTCTAATTTTTTTATTTATGTTGTTTTATTGTTTTTTTTTATAATTGTTTTTTGTCTCATATTAGTTTACAATTTTTTATACTAATTTTACTTTCACAATTTTTATTTTATTATTTTTAATATTAATTTGTATCAATTTTCAATTATTTATATTATTATTATTTTAGTTTAATTTCAATTGTTCTAAATTAATGTTTTTATTTTTATTTTGTTCTAACTCCGAACGTTTAATCCTTTAGACGAAGAGGTTTTGCCGGACGTGCTGCACACCGTGAAGGTTCCAATCTCCGACAACGAAGGATGCGACGCAGAATACCCGGGAAAGATCCAGGACACCATGATCTGTGCTGGGGCATCTGACACCAGCGGATGTATTGTGAGTCTGCCACTAAATACATATATACATATGTATATATATAAATATAAATATATATATATATATATATATATTCACCTTATTTGGGTAAAACCAATTTACATTCTTAACAGAAATACATATGCACAACGTTCGTGCTAAAAATATTTATTGAAGGTGAATGCCGCTTCTATGTAAATAGAAATAACTGCTCAGA
>JARUHE010324540.1:0-11228 GCA_031471125.1 Archaeomysis grebnitzkii | reverse complement strand
CACACACACACACACACACACACACACACACACACACACACACACACACACACACACACACACACACACGTACATACATACACACACACACACACACACACACATATACCCACACATACATACATACACACACGCACATACACACACATATATACATACACACACACACACACACACACACACACACACACACACACACAAACACACACACACACACACACATACACACACAAACACACACACACACAAACACACACACACACACACACATACACACATACACACACACACCGTATTTCTGATAAAACACCAAAGAGTAAAGTAAAAATAACAAAAGCATTAAGTGTGAATAATGTAGCAGCTCCAAAGAAAATTCTAACTTGACGTTTCCTTTAAAAAAATGTTTTTTTTATGTAAAGATTTTTTTTCTTGGATTGGCCTAATCAAGAGATTTCGTTCCGCTTGAATTGGGATTGATTCATTGTTTGGGATATTTTTGACATAACAGTAATAAAATATTTATATAATAACAATTTCAATAACTAATATAAGATGTTCATAATTATTTTTAAATAATAATAATTTGTATACACAAATAGTAATATTGTTGACAATCAGTATAAAACAATATGAGGTTAATTATGTTTATCATACTATCAACAGTATCACTAACATCAACAAAAACAAAAATAACTACACTATCAACAATATCAACATATCAACATTATCAACAATATCAACAATATCAACAATATCAACAATATCAACAATATCAAAAAGAACAAAAACTTCAACAATATCAACAATATCAAAAAGAACAAAAACTTCAACAATATCAACAATATCAACAATATCAAAAAGAACAAAAACTTCAACAATATCAACATTATCAGCATAATCAATAAAATCTACAACATCAACATATCAACAATATCAACAATAACAAAAAAAATCAACAATATCAAAAATGTCAACAATAACAAAAATATCAACAATATCAACATTATCAACAATACCAACAATATCAACAACATCAACAATAACAAAAATATCAACAATATAAAAATATCAATAATAACTAAAACATCAACAATATCAACAATAACAAAAATTTCAACAAAATCAATAAAATCAACATATCAACAATAATAAAGAAAGCAAAAATTTCAACAATATCAACATTATCAACAATATCAATAGTATCAACAACATCAACATATCAATAATAGCAACAACATCAACATATCAAAAATATCAACAATAACAAAAATATCAACAATATCAAAATTATCAACAATATCAACAATTTGAACGATAAAAAAATACAATAATATCAATGTGTTACGATTTTCATTGAATCAACGCTGAAGAGAAATGCGGATGTGTTTTTAACCCGTCACGATACGATATGGAAATTTGTGATACGTTTTGAATTCAAAAAATGAATTGAATTCGGTAAAAAGTTGGTTGAGGTCAGGCCTTAGATATTGACCATATAAATGTTTACAATAGATAAATTAACTATTTATTAAAATTAAATAAAGTGTTATATAGGTAAAGTAAAAAAACAATAATATTGATAACATCTTACAATAACGTACACAAATAAATCCTGGATTTTAATAAATCCATTCCGTTTTTATTTGGAGAAGATCCACCCCAAACAAGAATGCATTATATAACAATTGAAACTACAAATATATTTGCTTGAAATTTATTTAAAACAATAATATCAAACAATTAAATGAAAGCCAATAAGAAATAAAATTAAAGAAAACAAAATATGAGAAGTTAAATTAACTTATATACATTTTTTAAACGCATTTACAACGTAAAATCAGTAAAAAAATGTAATTTTCTGTTTCTGTAAGATCATATAGCTAAGTTTTAAGTTTTTAAATATTTTACTGTGCTTCCAAAAAATCCATAAAAAACTTGGTCCAACAATTAAAAATGTTAAAAACCCAAAGCTGTTAATATTCATCATAATTTTTCTACATCAGATATTGAAAAACTTTAGTGAAGCAAGTTTATAAGTATCAATTAATCTTTACAAAGCTAGTTTGTTAATAAAATCCCTTGATGTCACAAAAGGAATGCTGTTAATAGTCTTTAAATGTCACATTGAAAATAATTTTTGTTCATGAAAGATTGCTTTAGTTTTTATATACTTTACAAATACCACCCATATGGTGGTACTATTACATAAGTTAGATAATATTTATTAACAATAATAGAAAATCATACTACCTCAATTTTTACGGATTACTACTATGGTACTAATAAAATAATTAAAAAGTGAAGGTTGATAACATGTATAATTATATTAATAATGGTGTTAACAACTATCGTAATATAACATTATTATTTTCAATGAAAATAATAATGACATTAAAATAATAAACACAAAACAAAATGTACAGAAACTACTAGAAAATGTTTAGAAAAAATCTATTTTTATAAAGGCGAACAAAAAACATATTGGTAAATAAATTTTCTTTTGTGCAAGATTTTATGCCTGTCAAGTTTAACGAATTATACACTTAAAGATGACACTTTGTTTAGTAAAGCTTTTGTAAACTAATCATTAAACAATTTTGATCATTATTTATTTTATCTAAATTGTTTGTTTAGTTAATTTTTTATTGTTTATTTATTTAAAGGTATCACTAAGTTATATGGTCTTAACATGGATCTAAAATATTTTATTTTGTTGTGAATTATTACACTACACTACACAAGAGAATTACTATTGATGAATTTGAAGTATTAGAAAATAATGATTATAATAATTTAAGGAAGAAAATAAAATATTAGGCAATCAATTATTTAATAAAAATAGAAGTATGAAACATGATTTAGAAATGAACGAGTTTTTAATGTTAGGTCATTTCAAAATACTTTTCAAGTGAATTGATCGCTCAGATAATTCAATCCATGGCCAAATTATCTAACTTTTTAGTTGCACCAGCATCCTTGGGACTCGTTCTTAAAGGGTTAAACTGACATAATCGCTGCATTGATGGTGTTCAGGAATGCTTGACAAAAGCAGCGATTTATTTGCCCTCAACTAGCAGTAAAACGATGAAAAAGATTGACATATGCACTTAAGGAGAGGGCGTGACAGTAGCAACCCAATGCTGACACGATTCGTCGTAGGTAAAACATCTCTGCCCTTCTGACAGTTAAACACAATCATAACTTTTTTCAAAGGCTAATTGAATTAATGCCGATTGCATAGAAGAACTCCAACAATACTCTTATTCAATCAAGTAAGGCTATGCAACTCCGATATTATTATACATATTTCCAGCACTTTGCTACACAAACCAGCGAAATAACATCAGCATAGACGACCAGACACATCATTAGTATAAATTTATTACAAATAGTATTACTAATTTGATAATTGAAAGCACTTACCTCAAAAGTTTTACCTTTCTGTATACTTACAGTATAAGGATAATGATGATAATAATTACATCTCTTATTTATGAACCATAACATTCAATGACTATCTCTTAGCACTTCACAAGTTCAATAATTTTTATTTCTCTATTAAATTCATTAGACATTGTGTACCTTAGGGATATGCATTCTC
The DNA here is from genome assembly GCA_031471125.1 of Archaeomysis grebnitzkii. Lineage (NCBI taxonomy): Eukaryota > Metazoa > Arthropoda > Malacostraca > Mysida > Mysidae > Archaeomysis > Archaeomysis grebnitzkii. Next base: position 7,627 of record JARUHE010324540.1, on the reverse strand, counting down.
CATATGGTGCTTCCTCAAAGCCAAGGTAAGCTTAGAAATAACTTTTGGAATGTACCAATCAAATATGTAACCTCGGCCACATGACCGATAAACAATTGCAACTTAATTGCTGCATAATCTAGTTTGAACGAATGATTATATTTATTATAAATAATTCTTCGTATGTATGCACACATGCATTGTTAATTAATATTCATGTTAACTGTATTAAACTTTGCTTTAATATAAAGATAACAAGTTATTAAACATTGTAAATCCTTTTCTCCATAAAGGCTAGAACTATTTACAACTATAAATTGAAGTTGCTCTATTTAGTTCACTATATTACATATATGAAACTTTAAAATACTATACACACAGTATATGATAGCTAAAACATATTTATAAATCTTATATGAAATATGAAATTTTTCAACTTCCAAACTTTTAAAATATTATTAAGCTTTCAAGATCTTTAATGGCCTTTGGTTTACTCATTAACTATGACCTACTAACAAAGTAAATAAATGTGATTTACATAAACAACAAAAACAAAGAAAGTTTCAAACAAAAGTTTACAAAAGAAGATTTGAATTAGAACAGAATAAAGCGCTTCGAAAGACACTTCTTTATTCAACCTTAAAAATAAAAGAATTTTATTCTTTTCGAAAATTAAATCGAATTTTCTGTGAATATCTTTTATTTTACTTTTTGACGCCTGACTAACTATTTCATAAAGTCTAAAACACATTGAAGTTGCTTCAAAAAACAACTTTATTGTATAAGACATATTCGTTACAATAGGATTTAAAGCGATTATGCAAAACCATTCAACGCCAACATTTATTTATTTCTTTTGTTGGTTTTCAGTTTTTCATTAATTTGGAAATTTTAATTATTTTTTTTATTGTTTCCTTCTCACATTTTTTTTTACAAGCAATTATTTTGTTTGCGTTTTTTTATTTTTTATTATAATGCTAGACATTATTCACAATATTTATAAAAAGAAAAAATAAATAGCTTTAGAGGAAGAAAAACTTTTAAGAAAGTTTATTTTTGATGAAAAAACTACCGTAACTTTTGTAAACCAAACAAAATATCTTTATTGAAGTATAAATAAAACTGAGCCTCCTCACCAAGAAGTGAAGAGGATGGTCTGAACTGAGGGCTGTGGTGTCTCTGCAGAGTTGCTTAAGGCGGGGAGTGACGGTATAATACCGATAATTACATGGTATTGCAACAAAATATGGCCCTCCAAAGTTTTCCCCCTTGGCACGAGAAAAGGGCTTGACCTCCTTCTCTTTAAAGGGAATTAAGAGAAACCGGCCGTACAGCAATAACTATCATTGCACCACGCTTCTAAGTGTCTCTGATAAGTTCTTTGCACGTTTCCTGTTAAACCACATTTGCGCATTTTGAGCAAGATGTGATCACACCTAAAAGGTCAACCATTGACAGAATCATTGGACTCAGGGTTCTCATTGAGTTCCGACTTTAATATCCGAGTTTTTTAGCAGCCTATGTCGTCTTCAAAGAGGCGTTCGACTCCTTGGATAGGAGAACAGTCTTAGGCTTGCCTTGTAGATGTGAGATTCCTGCTAGAACACTGGAGCGGATCTTTTCTCTTTAATCTGACACCAAAAGTGCTGTCAAAGATGGAGGGGAACATCCCGTTTCTTCTCGGCAAGATCTGGGGTGAGACAGGGCTGTGTCTTGGCTGATGGTTGTATGAACTGAGTTGCTGAATCTGAATGCAGAACATCCCTAGGGAAACTATAGATCACTACTCTTGAGTTTGCCGATGATGTAGTATTTTTTCTTAAAGGGTGGAAAACTTGGTGCGTTAACTGGTAACAGATAGTCAGGAAGGAGAGCCACTTGGATTCAAAGTCCCCTGAATTAAGACTAAAATCCATGACTTTCGTAACATTTTAGATTTCAACATCGAACCCTCTTCAGCATTTAGAGTGCGAGGCGAGAGAGATAAATTTGTTATCCTGGGTAGTGCCATGGCAGTGATGGAGGATCCAGCTCAAAGATCAACAGACAGCTGTGACGAATGTGTCGATGTTTGAAAGGCTGAAACGAAGCTTTTTGGTGCTCTAGTTCTTCCGGTCTTGCTATGTGGCAGTGAAACTTTTTGGACAATCGGGGCACGAAGGGTGTCGTCTGAATCATTTTATTAACAATTCTGTACTTCTTAACAATACAGTACTCCGTGAGAGTTGGATGGGTCAAGTGCCCTGCATGATTCGACGGCGCCAACTCTATTATTTGGGCATGTGAGGAGACTATAATTTATTTTTTAAAGCAGGATTAAGATTCATTACATGTTACTGATATGAATCGTTCAGATCAAGTAATGCTTGGTTTGTGACACCCTACAAAAACTACTTTTGACTTGGAATTACCCCACGAATGTTTGTAATGGAATGGACTGATAATAATTTAATGCTGGCCTTAAGTAAAACCAGGGCGTAAATCGGGAAAAAGAATCTCACTCGTTGAATATTTCGTTGTTATTTTAACAATTATATATATGTTTTGATATTCTAAGAGACTTTTACTCCCCACTAATTTGTGCGTAAAAGAGTGGTTAAGGAGTTATGAAGGTTTATTGTCAAATGTGAGGCACTCATTATCACGAAAATAGCGTTAGATTTACGCTATGCATATCCCTTGATGTGGGTAGTAGATTAAAGTTGATATGTGAAGCGCGACAGAGATCGGTTAAGTTCGATTAGACCCGCTATATGAAAGCCATAATTATGACATACAAATTGTTTAATTGTTGTAATTTGTAATTATTTTAACAAGTCATGAAATTGAAACTGGTTACCAAAATGAAAAAAAGTTTAAATACATTTGAATTTATGTTGTAATTAATTAATGTAATTAGCCTACATATATTGTTTCTTCATATTTTTTTATTTGATAAAAAAGATACAAACATAATTAAACATTAATATTCATTTTATTTTACATCCATAGAAAAAAAGGTGCCACGTCAGAAATAAATATGTTTTCAATTTTTTTTTATCTATTTAGACAACCATATAAAAATGAATGGACCAAAGCATGCAATAATCAAACGTTTAAAAAGGTAACAGCTAATTGTCGCTTCTATATAATTATTGTTTTCGACCTTCATTTTAATTATAGACATTAATAAATTTGTGTGATGACTTCAGTTTTGCACATTAATTTATGCAGTTTCTCATTCGATTGACACATCTTTTTAAATGGTATATAATTTATATATTCAAGTGTTAATTACTCCAAGGCTACGTAAAGTTGTGCCAGTGTCACAGAACCGAGTGAAAAACATGCCAACAGTCGATACAAAATACAGAAATTCTTGATGAACAAATAGAATCTTTAAAACTAATTTCAAAAACATCTCATAGACAACATTTATACTGTTGTCTGCACTTCTGTATGTAAAACTGGACTTACCTATACACTGGTTACGGTCGGATGCACATGCAAAGTGTTTTTTACATGCAGGATCGATGCATACGTGAATAATTGACTGTGTGGTAAGAACTTTATCGATGACGATGTTTTTTTTATGACACATGCGTTCATTCAAAGGTTAAAAATGTATTCATAGTTGTTTTATTCCAAAATAACAAAACATATTTATTTTTTATGAAATAAAATCTTAAATACGATCAAAAACAAACATACACTTTAAAATAGGAAACTACTTTTTGGCATTCTGCCAAAATTTCGAATTACTGATACAGTTCGTACCACACAGTAAATGATTCACGCATGCACGATGTGCATGCATCGATGTTTTACATCGATCCTGCATGTAAAAAACACTGTGCATGTGCATCCGACCGTTACCATTACTCGTAATACAAGTGAGTGAAAACGTTCGTCTACGCTACAAATAAAATTAGAGGAGGCAAATTAATATAGCTTATTAAATTAGCTTATTAAAATGTGTTGATGAGTAGCAATTGTTCTTTAAATAATTATTATATAGTGAATGATGATGAAAGCTTATATACCCTGTCAATTAATGTTTTAATTAAATTAGTTTTGTAGAGGAACGATGAAAATTAAACATGTTTAGTTGCACTTAACATCTCGCATAATGTAGATCACTAGTTTGTTGTTCTTAAATTTATAATTTGTTTTAATTTACACAATTTTAGTTTGTCAATTCAATGATTTGTTTAGTTAGTGTACACTGGTGTACAAAAAAAAGTGCAAGTAAAAATTTGATCATTTATTGAACAAAAGGTACATTATACATATGCAATTGGACAATAAACTAAAACCAATACAATATAAGTAGAACAAGACATTTATTTTGATATATCTTTAGTATGGAACTGGTTTCCCTTTTATTTTTTTTCAAAAGATCAATCCTTTTAGTTATGCTATCAACCAACTTCAAACACTGTGATGAGAAGATGTTATTCGTTACAATCTTCACTGCTTCCTATAGATTCTCTTTGTTAGTAAAAGTTTTACCAGCTAAAGCACAAGATATAATGGCCAAAATATTCTCGATACGATTTAAATCGGGGCATTGGCCGGGCCAAAACATCACATCATTTGAATTATCAGCCAGCCATTTTTAGTGACTTTAGCAGAGTGTGGAGGGCCCTTTTTTTGTTGAAATATTATGTTATGTGATATTCCCAGCTTCTGGACACTAGGCAGAAGCCTTATTTCTAATATTTTAATGTACTATTTTGCATTAATTGACGTCTCACACCTAACCAGTTCACCAACACATGCAGCAATAAAGGTTCCCCATACCATTACTCCTCCGTTCCCGTGCTTCATTGTTTTTTAATGCAATTTGGTGAAAATCTTTCACCAGATCTTCGAATGCAGGGTTCGGGAGCATCACTAAAAAGACAAAATATTGATTCATCAAAACAGAAAACTTTCCTAAACCACTCTGCATCTTTCTTGTCATAACATGAAGCAAATGTCTTTCTACCATTGATGTTTTTCTTAGTCAACAAGGGCTTCTTAGCGCATCTTTTTCAAGTGAATTCCATTTCTTTCATTCTTCTAGATATTGTAATTCTAGAAAGAGTTTCCATTCGCTGTTTTGAATTCTTTAGAATAATCAACATAGGTTTTATTCCAATCTTTCAAAACAACCATTTAAAGCATGTGGTCGTCTTTCACTGTGGATGCTCTAGGGCGATGAGATCCCAGTTTCCTTGATACAGAACCTTTATTTTCGTAACTTAAGCCAATTCGCGTCACAGCTGACATAATTTTTTTACATTTTCTTTCTGTAAAAGATTTTAAATATCCTTATAAGTCATATTAAACTGCCTTAATCCTGCAATTCTGTTTTTTGTGTTTTCACCCAGATATTTTATTTTCTTTCTTGGAGTCATTTTAAAAATAATGTAATGCATGCTATACTTGTAATTAATCTGAAAAATAAAAAAGAACCATTCATATTCACTAAATTCATTAAAAATTACACAATATCTCTTTTTTTTCTATCATATATCTTGGCCCAATTTTTTTGTTCACGAGTGTATAGTTTGTTATAATTTTGAAAAAGTTTTAATCTAAATTGTTTGAGTTATAATGTATGTTAAAAAATGTTTATAAATTTTTTTTATTGAACATAATCTTTGTTATTGTTTCAGATAACGATGATATTTTTACTTGAAAATGACCCGTGGAAAATAACGGTCGAAAGATTGTTAATAAAAAATAAAAACAAATTTTTTGGGAAAAATCTTTTATTCAATTGCCCTGGCAATATTGTTCATTGGAAGTATAAAAATTTCGCATGGTTTTTTATAAGTATAGCTAATGTTTTTTATAAGATTTTTAAGTCGCCATACTGATTGTATTACATACTTTGTTATAATACACATTTTATTGCATTAATGGCTCGTGGATTACTCCTGAGCGCAGTCACTGTCGTCATGTAGACCATAACTTTAAGAAAAATAGAGCAAGGTATGTTTTTTTAAAATTGTTGGCTTAATATAGTCGTTAAGTTAAAAATCTTGAATTGATTGTTAAACATGCATAGTTGATTAGTTCATATATAAGTATTTTATTAAAGGAATACAAAGTTATGTCACGTGAAACATTTACCCTAGTTAGCAGCAAGGTGCCCTTTTCAATATAATTATTTTAGTTTAAATTAAAAAAATATTATCTTTGAATGCAAAATGCCTACATTTATTAGGTTATATTTATGATTGACAGCTAGTAACATCAAAATTTATATGAATGCTATTTTTCTTGCATTATCAGGCATGAAAACTCAAGTTTTATCATTACCCTGGGGTTCCCCTTCCCCATTTTTTTACAGCCAACATATTTCACCTACTTCCATCAAGTGATATGTAAAAACTAAATAACACCATGGGTAATTTTATAATGTTTTTAAAGTTGTTTCAAAACCCTACAACTAGCATGTTCTCTACAACAGTGTGCCAAAAAACAAAGATGTTCTTGTGTTTTCACATTTGTGTTAGCTTGTTAACTTCATGAAAATTGTTCTCACATAATTTTATTGAAACCTGCGGGTTTTTTTTAAATATTAAAATGTGCACCAGGCCTACTGCACTTGTTTCTAAACATATCTATATTACTATCCATAATCCACATTGAAAAAAAGATTGTATAGTTGTGTTCTTCATTCCTAAGAGATAGGGTATTATTATTTTAATAACGCAATTAAAAAAATGCATATATTGTTTTTCCAAAAAAGAAACTGGGCTAAGTTTATATCATATGAATTATACAAATTACATTTTGTGAAAATTTATTCTCAGCCCAAGTAATCATTAGCTAGCATGTTTTTCTTCATTTAAGTAAACATGTATTTAGAGGTAATATTTCATGAAAATATATTTTCTAATAAGTATACTAAACAATTAATAATGTTTTTAACAGTTTACTGTTAACATTAAATACAAATATTTAATTATTTAAAGAATTGTATTTAACTTTATCCCTGTAGTATCATAGAAGGCAGTGTTTTCATTTATGAAAAACAATTCTGGTAAGAACTTTTTTTTATATGACATTGAACACTAGTAGTATTTAAGATAATTAACCAGTGCATCAAAAAAAAAATAAAAAAATGTTATTTTTATGATAAATCAGGGCATTACTATTTTATGATTTTATGAACAATGGCCGTATTAGGTTCTCAAGGGAGAACAATTTCATAGTGAAAAAGTGGTCTTCGGGTACACAGGGCCTACAATGATGTACTTCAAGATCACGTCTGAGTCCATGGTCTTTTTTCTGCTGAAATAACAAACACATTCATTTAAAAATAGATGTGTGTGCTACATACGTCCATTTGCTAATATAATATAATCCATGTTTGATTAATTTATTTTGTATTAACTATTTAGTTTTGTTCGTGGTACAGGTGAAGCCATTTTACTTACACGTATATATATGTATATTCATAAATATATAACTTTCTAAAATTTAAATTCAACTAAATGTTTATATATCATTTAGAAATGATAAAAATACATAACATATTTATTTTACTATGTCCTTCAGTTACAATTTATATTAAAAAGTATATATATATATATATATATGTTTTCGTCAGGTGTCTTGTATAATTTACACATGAAAGCCAGGTACACTTATATATATAGGTATGTATATA
>JARUHE010324529.1:0-11228 GCA_031471125.1 Archaeomysis grebnitzkii | reverse complement strand
TTTACTCTATGCAGTTTGATTAAAATGCATTACAATTAGCATTAGAGTGTCGGTAATTACAAACACTTAACTCTATGCAGTTGGATTAAAGTGCATTACAATTAGCATTAGAGTGTCGGTAATTACAAATACTTAACTCTGTGCAGTTGTTTATAGTGCATTACAATTTGCATTATGGTGTCGGTAATTACAAACACGCTAAGCTTAACTATAAGCTGTTGGATAATAGTGCATTGCAATTAGCATTAGGGTGTCGGTAATTACAAACACCCTAAGCTTAACTCTATGCAGTTGTATATGGTACATTACAATTAGCATTGGGGTGTCGGTAATGGCAAATACTGTTGGTAACCGTACAATAATGACCTTAAGTATAAATATAAATTTAAGCTTTGTAAAAATATTTAGAAAGTCCTCCTAAGGTCTATTATCATTATCATTAACATTGTTTTTATCATTAATATTATTATTATTGTTATTATTATCGCTATCATTGTTGTTATCATTATCAGTATTAGTATCATTAACATTGTTTTTATCATTATCATTATTATCATTGTTATCATTGTTGTTATCATTATCATTATCACTGTTTTTATCATTATCATTATTATTATCATTATCAGTATCATTATCATTGTTGTTATCATTATCATTATCATAATTATTATTTTTATCATTATCGCTATCATTGTTGTTATCATTATCATTATTATTATTTTTATCAATATCGCTATCATTATTATTTTTATCATTACCATTATTATAATTGTTATTATTACCGCTATCATTGTTGTTATCATTATCATTATTAGTAGTATTATTATCTTTATTATTATTATTATTATTATTATTATTATTATTATTATTATTATTATTATTATTATTATTATTATTATTATTATTATCTTTATTATTATTATTATTATTGTTAATATTATTATTATTATTATTATCATTATTATTGTTATTATTATTATTAATATTATTATATTAGTTATTATTATTATTATTGTTATCATTATTATTATTTTTATTCTTATTATTATATTAGTCATTATTATTATTATTATTGTTATATTAGTTATTATATTATTATTATTGTTATTATTATTACTATTATTTTTATTAATATTATTATATTAGTTATTATAATAAAAACGATCGTGAATTATTTGTGCTACAAATTCAAAACCTTACCCAGTCAGCCCATAGCAAGTTATAGAGAGTCTTAATGTATAAAAATCACTTTTATAGGATTGGAAGAAGGCAGGATTGATGATTAAAACATCCTGGTCTGTAGAGGTTGGATATCCTGTGAAAGTTCAAGAAAATGTTTCACAGCTTTTTATTGTTTGTTAAACATGGTAAAGTCAACGGGAAAATAAAATCTATAAATGAATAAATAAATAAAGATTTATAATAGAAATAAAATATTAAGACTTTTTAACAGAAAAAAGGAAGACTTTGTCTCCGTTCTGATTTTAATTAACAATGAATTAAGAAAACCAACAAAAAAATCAAAGTTTTTAGAATATCTATCACACAAAATTTTCAGGTAAAAAAACCTAACATTTGTTTACTCAATGAAGACAACATTTTTTGAAGTCAAGGCAAATTGAATATTGAAAAGAAATCACAAATCTATTAAAATAATAATTTGTCAGATTTATCAAATTTTCAGATGTAACAGCTCACAAAGTGCTAATCATTTTTATTATCATTACCCACATCAGTTTAAGTTTACCCTAAGGATATGCAGACAACATATGGCCTTCCTTCAAGTAGGGGTAAGCTTAGCATATGAGATTTTAAGGAAATACACATCAGTTTAAGTTTACCCTAAGGATATGCAGACAACATATGGTCTTCCTTCAAGTAGGGGTAAGTTTAGCATATGAGATTTTAAGGAAATACACATCAATTTAAGTTTACCCTAAGGATATGCAGACAACATATGGCCTTCCTTCAAGTAGGGGTAAGCTTAGCATATGAGATTTAAGGAAATACACCCCGTTCAAGTCCCGATGAAACAGCTTGAAATGGACTCGAATCGATGCCAATGAAATTTGGTTACGCAACATTAATTTTCAGTTCACGTTTCTTACATACATGCCAATGCAAGAGCATGCATGTAAATGCATGTAGTACATTTGATTCAATTTTCAGAAATATAGATTAAGAACATCGAAAACAAGTATATAACCAGCTCCTACAGATTTATAGCGGAAACATTCATAAATCATTGTTCTGAATTCAACATGTAAATATAAAATCGTAGTTAATTTATTAAATACAATTTAAAAAAAATCAAGATATATCAATCCTAATGTATACATCTTCCATTTATGCTAACTGATCATTGTTCTATAATAAGTCCTAAGGACGTAGTTATTTCAATAAATTCAAGTTTTAGAAACAAATTATTTCAGATATATCATGTCTAATACGTTCTATATCTTTCATTCATGTTAAATGATCATTGCTCTAAAATAAAAATAAATCCATTTTTAGTCTACTTTTGAAAAAATCCTAAGTCCACAAATCCCCAACAAGAACAACTCCACAACAATAAAGAATAACTCATAGAACGATCTCTTAAGAAGGTTCGATATATTTTCACGCGCACCAAGTTTAGGTTTTATCACAAAAAATGATTTCTACGATATTGGCATAATATTGATCGTGCAAGAAGAAAAGAGTACTTTTCAAATAAATAATTATGACAGACATACATTACAAAACCAGTTTTAATTATTCAACTAACTTTAAGAACATAACATAAATGTAAATTTTTATGTTTTAGTATTTTTAATATAACCAACAAAATATTTTAAAATTGTACATTTGCACAATTTATTATTTGTTGGGGCCACTTTTTTCATGAACTACATAGACCAAATGAAATTTATTACCTGCTTCGATGCATTCATCATTGCTTGCACAAGTACTAGAAATCTTGACGTAATTTCTGCAAAAAAAGTATTTAGTCAATAGCAATAACATTACAAAATCCACAGAAAATGTTGCATAGAGAGTTATCATTTTTGTTTGGCTTAACCTTTAGAGCTAACTTCAATTAAAGTGTTGTGGACATTGGTGAAGAATTTGTAAAACATTTGAGTTTTTTCACGTTACTAAAGAGAGTTTATTTAACCTATAAATCTAGTCTTTGTCAAAAAGTGACAAGTACCCAGTGCCCTATAAAAACATAAAAAACTTATTTAGCATTGTACGATTTTTTTAATGCAAGGAGTCAACGAATTTTTTTAATGCAAGGAGTCCACGGGCCTTTAACAAACGTTAATTCTTAAATTTTCAGAATTGTGTAAGTTGTGACATACATTACATGCAATTTATATTAGCAAAAAAGCGAAAAAGTTTGTCCCATGGCAAAATTTAACTCATGAGTGAGGGTTTTCAGATCCCATTTCAGAGGGTCAAAACAAAAATATAAAAATGGCCATAAAATATAAATTGAACGTACGCGTCGAAAAGCTCCCAGACATATACGATGTCGTCTGTGCTGCAGTGCATCGTGCAATCTCCGATCAGCGCCAGTCGGGTCCTGGTGTTCACATAAAAGGCGTTGTCTCGCACTCGACAAATGTTCTCGTCGCAACTGCAAAAATATTTCTAGTTTACAAATTGTGGTCAACAATGTGTAAGAAAAAATAACGTGGCTTAAAAATGGGTCAACTTGCGTCTTCCTCAATTAAGCGTGCCATTTTTTGGGGATTGTTTGAGAACAAATATCTTTTTGTCATTTCAGTAGAGATGCTTTCAGATATATTTTTTTTATCTTAGGAAACATTGAATAGGAAACACAGTTGCAATTCATTGCTTCTAGGCATGAACGTTTAGTACCTGATGTCAACATGAGGCGGCACAGCTTGTGTTACGACCTCTATGTTTTGTTGGGCGTAAGAAAATCGTTTGTCCGTGTTCGACTTGTAGATCAGGGTGAGCTCATACGTTGACTGGGGTGTGTCGAAAGCCTCCGCTGGAAATTTCAAGTTAGGGTGGTTTTTTGATGTGAGGACTCCTGCAACAGAAGTTCCATAGTTTTTTAATGATAAGATATATGCAAAATAAGGGGGTTGATATGGATTTGACAATAGCGCAAGTGAGGTAATATTTTTGTTTTTTAATTTGGGTTACCTCACTTGTGCTATTGTCAATCCATATAACACTACAACAAATATTTATTCGTTCTCCTTGTATGCCATGTGAAAATACATCAAAGGTTAGTAAGACACTAGCAACGACAAATGCGCATTAGTTCATCCTCGGATGATGTTGATAGGTATGGCGATAAAAACCCAGATGTTGATAGGTATGGCGATAGAAACCCAGATGTTGATAGGTATGGCGATAAAAACCCAGATGTTGATAGGTATGGCGATAAGAACCCAGAAGCTTATGATGAAAAGGTTATGCCAATACCTCCAAAGATGCAAAACCTAAAATAAAATAACCAACCAAAAAAAGATATACATTGTTGAACAAGCTATTAATTCAAATTAATAATTCCTTTAACACTTCAATCCTTCACATTTGAAATAAATAAACCATTTTAAGGGATATTTCATTCAATATACAAAAGTGTTAATTCATTGATTACATAATTAATGAATAAACTAAAAATTGAATCATTAACTGTTTTAATCACAAATAACATACCGGGTCCATTTCCAAAACAGCCTGCATCGGCTCCGGGGATATCAGATTTTGAAGTTGGTACGTCATGAATATTTGGTAGCTGAGAGATTATGTCTTTCATTTCTGGTTTTGGAACAAGGTCTTCAGTAGGCAAAACTTTTCGACAGTACCATATTGTTGTAAAGTTCTGAAAGAGAATTATTTTTGAAGTGTTGCTAACCAACTCTCAAGGTACGTTATGTCATTAATTTTAGAGTTGCACCTTAGAAAAGTATGTTTTGTAGATAATAATCGAACAATAACTGTTATACATTATTTTAAATAAATGATAAAATTGTAACATTGAAAATTTAAATTAAATTAACAATTGGACAATAAATGTTATACATTATTTTAAATAAATGATAAAATTGTCACATTGAAAATAAAAATTAAATTAATAATTGAACAATAACTGTTATACATTATTTTAAATAAATGATAAAATTGTAACATTGAAAAATAAAATAGAATTAACAATTGGACAATAAATGTTATACATTATTTTAAACAATTTATGAAATTGTAACATTGAAAATTAAAATTAAATTAATAATTGAACAATAACTGTTATGCATTATTTTAAATAAATGATGAAATTGTAACATTGAAAACTAAAAATAAATTAATAATTGAACAATAACTGTTATACATTATTTTAAATAAATGATAAAATTGTCGCATTGAAAATAAAAATAAAATTAATAATTGAACAATAACTGTTATACATTATTTTAAATAAAGGATAAAATTGTAACATTGAAAATTAAAAATAAATTAACAATTGAACAATAACTGTTATACATTATTTTAAATAAATGATGAAATTGTAACATTGAAAATTAAAATTAAATTAATAATTGAACAATAACTGTTATACATTATTTTAAATAAATGATAAAACTGTAACATTGAAAATTAAAAATAAATTAATAATTGAACAATAACTGTTATACTTTATTTTAAATAAATGAACACGATTGATGTACACATTAAATATGAAGTTATGGTTTATTATGCTTGAAAATCTAAGGTTTGAAAAGTTTTACCTCGAAATTAATTTAGTAAAAAATATTCTATAAAAATCTTTCTGAAATAATCTTTTCTGTATTTTGCAATAAACATCAAAACATCAATTTAGTTTTCAAAAAGCAACCTGGGCCATTTTTTCATAACAGAAAATAATTTACTTCAACAAATTTGTTTCAAGTACCGTGTTTGTAGAATCGTCTGGGTCGTGAGATTTCAACAAGGGATTAAGAAAGACTTCATCCATGATTCCAATGCTGACCAGGCTCATAACTCCAAGGCTGGCCACCACATCACTCTATAACAACAAAGTATGTCTTAGAATAAGTTTGAAATGATCAATTACGGTAAGTGTAAATCAAAAAACGGTTTCAGACATCATACAATAAAATAGTAATAAAACATTTGGGATTTGTTTACTGTACGTATATGCATTCCTTAGCAAATTTGCTTGTCACTGAATACAGTACAGTGTTCTATCACACATTGTAACCTATGAGAATAACTGATCTGAACTAGCCTTGACTATTTCCACATATGTGAAGTTGCTTTTCACTATCGGAATCTTCTCCCCCACAGGATACACCTCCAAATGAAACTCTATTTTGTACACCCCGTATTGCAGGAAATTGGCGGGAACCATCAGTCGAATTACACCCTCGGTCTTGATCACACCTTTAGTGTTGACGAAACTCGTCGTTGTCAGAGGATCCCCTTCCTGGGATGCAATGGTCCACCAGAATCTATGGAAGGAGTTCGTTGTTGTAAAGTGAAATAAGCGATTGGTCAAATAAAAAAGCTTACAAATTATAGAAGTTAGAATTAAATGTTTACTTTACATTTTTTTTAATAAATCAAGTAAAACGATTGTACCAATGTGATACCATTTTGATGTAATTAAAAAAGTGGATTGAATCAACAGAAAAGTGTGTACTGTTAACAAAGGTTAGTCAATGGTATCAATTTTGACTTAGACATAAGAAGTTAGTCAAGTGTTTTCAGTGTAGTATTTCGTGTGCATGAACTTAATTTACCAACATAAATTAAATGTGAAACATGTGATGAATCAGTGATACATGTCTCAGAAAGTACAATGTGCAAAAGAAATAAAAGAAAGTGTTGTAGCTGATGACATATTTCAGGAAAATGTCGAAGCTCAACCAGGGCAAGTTTTGTTATTGGTCGACTGTTGCATGGTCAGATGATATATACAACCTTTAAATTAAAAACAAACTTGTTTAGATATTTATAGTTTTGAAATATATTTGTATTTATATATACCTACTCAGGACTCTTAACAATATTATAAATATTTATATATCTATAAGTTTTTTATAGATGAAAGTAAGGTTAGGTTTGGTTTTTAAAGTTTGTAGAATTCCTCCTATTTATGTTTTTGGAAGGGGTATATGTGTGAAAATCAGGTAAGGTTGAAATTTAAAGTTTGTATGTTGTGTATTGATCTTATAGGTGTGGTAATATAGTTATAGTTATGAGAGATGGTAGCCGAGTGAATACGAACGCTGCCTGGAGACTAATGCTGCATAAACAAATATCATTGGCACCGGTTCGAGTCCACTCTAAGGCTATTTCATTGAGAATTTGAACGTAGCTGTATTCTCTTAAAATATCATATGCTAAGCTTACCCCGGCTTGAAGGAAGCGCCATATGTCGGCTGCATATCCCTAGGGTACACATCACTTGATGTGGGTAATAGTAATAAGGCCTATGTGAAGCGCTGAAGATTATAAAATAGTGTCGGCGCTATATAAAAGCTGTAATTATTATTATTTATTATTATTATGGCAGAAATCTATCTAATACGTTTATGTATGTAACGATATAATGTTTTATTAATATAAGTACTCTCACAGTCGTCCCTTACTAAATCCTCTCTTAGCCACACTCAATAGATGACGCTGTATAGGTAAAGATCTGAATGTATGCAGTCAAGATGCAGGGTGAGAAGAGAAAGGAGCGGATCGAAAAATGTTAAATCTTGATCCAAGAAGCTAATGAGCTGAGGTGTGGTCAATGAAAATCGTTAAGTCGTCCAACACCGTTCTACGATGAAGCGAAAGGAATATAAGCAAGGTTGAGAAGAAAGTTCATCTTCCCACTTATATCATTACTGAAGGGTAAGCGAATCGACACCAGGGAAAAGATCTTAAAGGAAGGGAAAAGGAAAATAAGAGGCAAATCAAAATTGAAAAAGAAAACAGAGGTGAACGGCTATTGTATTTAGTTGGGGTAGTAGTACTTGCCACAAGGCCTGCATTGTGAGTTTGTGTGTTCGCATTGCCAGAACAAAAGTTAGCTTTTGTTGAACATCACAATCTTTGCTGCATTGTCAACCAATGTTTAAAAATGTTTTCTTAACAAAAATGATAACTATATTTTTGTTTAATGTTCAAGTAACGAAATAGGACCTAATCGAAAAAGACATTTAAAAAAACACTGTTTTAATTTTTTAGACAAACAATGTTTTTGTTGTTGAAAATAAATGAAACAAAGTTAAAATGCTGTTATACATGAATAAAAATAAATACAAAATATTTAAATGTTTATAATTTGATGATTTCTTAGCCAAAAGTATACATATATATATATATTAGGGTAACACATACAAACATTTACATACATTTTTGCATGTTCATGTGTATGGTATTTTTTTAGGTGAACATTAAATTAATATTCCTCTTAATTATATTTTTGATAAAGTATTCTAACATTCTTACAAAAATTTATTACTTGAAGTAAATAACACAGTGAATGAATAGATAATCGTAAACAATCGTTGTGATGTATTTATTGATATATTTTGAATTAATGCATTGGGCTGATAAACACAAAAATCGCTAAAATTGTCACAAGAAACCCCTAAAGTTACCAGTACTTGTATGATGCTTTAGATATGTTTTCTTGAGCAGAGTAGGGCAAGTTATTTTAAAATTTTCAACTCCTTTTTACAGTTTAAAATCGTCCTTTGCGCCAATGTAATTTTCGCTCCCAATTTCGTTAAAATACATCAATACCTTTAAAGAAAAAAAGAATGTCTATACTCTACTATAGAATTACTTTATTTTCTTTTAATTTGAGATCAAATTTTGAAAAATAAAAACCTATGCTAACCCCTTTTCACCATTTCAAATCAAAATATGTCAACAATATCACAAAAGAAAAAAAAATAAGCGTCAATTGAAATTCTCAAAAAGCAGCAAAAACGTTCAAATTAATAAAGGAACAAAATTGCTATTAAAAGACAAAAAACGTGTCAAAAACACATCAAACAAACCAAACAACGCAGCAAAAACGCTTCAAGAAAACGAAATAACGCGAAAAAAAAATCAGCAAAAATCTAAACAAGGTACCAAAAAACCCCAAAAAACCTAAACAAATAAACGAAATATAAACAAACGCCAAAAAGACAAAATTAAGTGACAAAAAACATCCAATAAAACAATAATAAAATGCTAGCAAGACCAAACTAAACAAAAAATACCAAACCATGTGTAAAAAGATCAAAAAACTCACTTTTGACGTGGAAGAGCTGAACAGCTGCTGGCGATGGAGGCGGTTAACCTAAAGGGCTCTGCTTTAGGCAGCTTCGGTCGTAGGAAATCGAAGCGGGGCGCGTCGGTGATGAAAACGTTCACTTTGGTGCAAGGCAGCGGCGCCTTGAAGATGCGGATGCTGATGTCCTGCGCGTGTATATTGAAGTTGTCCAGAGCTAACGTGCGCATCGTGTACAGTCCTGGCTTTCTAAGGGTGGACGGGGTTTATTATTTTTTTTTATTTAAAATAATAAAACCTTACGAAAGGAAGGCGTGTACAGTCCCAGCTGTATGAGGGTGGACGGGGTTTATTCACTTTCCTTTTATTTAAAACAATAAAACTTTACATTAAGGAAGTCATGCATAGCCCCGACTTTCTAATGGTGTACGGGAGAAGGCGGTGTTAACTTAACATATTATAATTTATTTTCTTTCTATTTAAAAAAAAGTGAAACAAGCAAATATTGGTCATCCATTAACTCACTTGTAGATGTGTGTTATATCGGACGCGACAGTAAGGTCTTCACTGATGAAGATTCCAACCCTCTCGGCACATTTGTCAGGGAGGCCGTAAAGTTCGAAGCGGAGGGCGCCATCCCCCCAGTCCACTACCAGACACGACTCGTAAGGCAGGGCACCGAAGGTCGCGTGCGCTGTTTTTACTTCTCCCTGGGGAAGGAACGATATTGTGAGTTTATCGGTGGTGGTGATGGTGGTGGTGGTTGTAGTGGGTTTAGTAGTGGTTGTGGTATTGGTAGTAGTGGTGGTGGTGGTTATAGTGGGTGTAGTTGTGGTGATGGAGGTGACGTTTACATTGATGTTGGTGAAAGTGGTGAACAATACTATGAAGATGCAAATGCATTATGAAGTTATAGTGCTCGCATGTTGAGGCTGGAAGGCCTGATTTATTTAGACATGTCGGTAATTATGCAGTAGACTAATTGGAATAAAGTGAAACGACATGTCGGTAATTTTGCAGGGCTGGAGGAAGAGACGCTGCAATGATGTGTCAAGTCACACAGTATCAAAAGGGATTGGAGCTGTATATGAGAACACGCCAGCCAATGTTGACGTGGATGGACAGGCAAATCGGTGACGGTGATGATGAGGATATCTAAGCTATAACCGTTGGTGGAAATGCTTAAGTCTTGTCATCTAAGGACTATTGAGACTTGGAAACTACATTGGTATTTAATTTGTGGATTGATGATGATAACGATAGTAATAGTATGTATAATGATTTGCATTTGTTTGAAGACAAACAAAAACAAAGAAACAAAGAAACAAACAAATTTGCAACTAACCACGACAGTCATAGCATCGTCTTCTTCCAAGATGTAGTTCATGATCTTAGCCACAATGACCGTAGTCATGTTGTACGAAATCCACCCTTGCCGCATATTATAAGCGCTCACTATTATGAACATTGTCATTGGCTGGAAAGTGGGGGTGGTCACATTACTAACCATTGGTAAACATTATTAACCATTAGTAAACATTATTAAACATTAATAAACATTAGTAAACATTATTAAACATTAATAAACATTAGTAAACATTATTAAACATTATTAAACATTAGTAAACATTAGTAAACATTGACTTCATGTTGAAACAATAAAGCATGGTTATAGTATGGTGGGTTAGCTAATGGCAGTGGTTTCGATGGTCACAACCAATATATGTTATGAATAATCCAGATTACAGTTGGTTGTTTTCACACTTTCAGCTTCATGAGAACGTTTAAATTTTATATTACAATCAATTAATCATTTAATATAAGAACTGTCAATTTCGAGAAAATAAAAAGTAAAAACATGAAAAATAAGTTTTTTCCATTATTAGTACTGAAGATAACCTTTGCTTTATGTATGTATGTATGTATGTATATATGTATGTATGTATGTATGTATGTATGTATGTATGTATGTATGTATGTATGT
>JARUHE010324518.1:0-11229 GCA_031471125.1 Archaeomysis grebnitzkii | reverse complement strand
TATATATATGTATATATGTGTGTATATATATATGTATATATATGTATATATATATATGTATGTATAAAAAGTGTACAGTGTGAAATAATTGTTCCTTTTTTTCTCTTATTTTCGAAAAATTCTTCTTGGCTAAATACAGAATAGCTGTCCGTGTAGGTATAATATATTACATTATACATACAGGGACAGCTATCCAACATTTTTACCATCAAGTATTTAAAAAATGGAGAAAAAAACACCAATTATGACACACTGTATATATGTATATGTATGTGAATCACTGTATATGTATGTGTATATGTGTTGATGTATTTATACAATATCTGTAATATCCTATCTGCCATTTTTTCAGAACAAAAATAATGAAGTTTCTTTGTTGGGTTGTACAAATAAATTTCCTTCACATTCTGACATCAACAAACCAAAGCAACAATCATTGATGGCTAAAGGATTCCAGCTATCTTTACCTACACAAGTTCCAAACACAAAGCAGAAAAAACGAAAGAAAAAGAAGAAAAATCAAATAAATTGTCTGATCTTGGAAGAACCAAATTTGAATAAAATTGTAAAAGAAAATGACTGTTTGATAATTGATGAAATTTCCAACAAAAAGATCTTTGTGAAAAATAAATCTTTGGTTGCTGTAGAAACTAAGCCAGTATTAGAGTTAGAGAGTAATCTTTCCTTAGTTGAAGAATGTTTGAACATGAAATCCGAAAATGAAAATAATTCTACGGTCAATTCTCAAATAAATGAAATGCCAATTGTTCAAACCTCTGGTAGTTCAATTAGCAAGAAATCTCTAAAAAGGAGCAACTTGCACATTGAAGAAATTCATCCATTGATAACTTTCAAAGATGAACCTTGCTCAACTGAGAAAGATAATTCCTCCCCTGTTGTACAAGTCTCAAATACGAAGGCTGAAAATACAAACGAAAGAAAGAGAAGAAAAATGTTGAATGAAGATCATTTGGACATCAAATCTGAGCAAAATGTCATGCATGTAGCTCAAAACATGAATCTTTCGATCAAGGAAGAACCTCTGGAAATGCTAGAAAAAAATAGGCCTAATCCTTTAAGTATAAATAGTAAGCCCCCATTCGCTTATGATAATAACTTTTCATCTTTTGTGAAGGTTTGCCCTAAATCTCCTGTTATGTGTAACCCTACATCCACTGTAAAAGGAAATCCTTCAACGCTTTTAAAATGTAATCTTTCAACCACTGTAAAGGGTAATCCCTCGACCACTTTAACGGGAAATTCCTCCACCACTTTGAAGATTAATCCCTCAAGCACTGTAAAGGGTAGTTTCTCAACCACTTTGAAGGGTAATCCCGCAACCACTTTGAAGGGTAATCCCGCAACCACTTTGAAGGGTAATCCCACAACCACTTTGAAGGGTAATCTCGCAACCACTTTGAAGGGTAATCCTGCAACCACTTTGAAGGGTAATCCTGCAATCACTTTGAAGGGTAACTCTTCATCTATTTCACAAGTCCCAATGAAGATGTCTAAGAAACAAAGGAAGAAGCAAAGACTATTGAATGATATTAATTTTAACAACAAATTTAACATGCCCTTTCAAAATATGAATATTTCGGGTAAGAATATATCTTTACAAAATCTTGGAAAAAATAAACCCTCATTTGCTTATGATAGTAACTCATCTACTATGAAGGGTTACCTTACACCAGCTGTTGTGTGTAATGTTACACCCAATGTAATATATAACCATACAGCCAGTGTAATGCATATCCCTTCCTTTGGTGTAAAAGGCAATCCCTCCTCTACTTTAATGGGTAACCCATCATCTCCTGTGAAGGCTAACCCCTCAACTATTTTAAAGGGTAACTCCTCATCTGTTGTACATGTCTCAGGAACTATGTCTAAAAAACAAAAGAAGAAGCAAAAAGTTTGGAATGAAAACAGCTCAGCGCAAAATTTTGTATCCATTCAAAATTCAAATATTTCTGTAGTGAAACATTCTCTTAAAAGGCTAGGAGAAAACAGACCTATTTTGAATACACCAGCTGTTAGGTGTAACCCTACAACCAGTGCAATGTTTAACCCTACATCTAGTGTAATGTATAATCCTACATCTAGTGTAATGTATAACTCTTCATCAACTGTAAAGGGTAATGCCTCATCTACTGTGAAGATTAGCCCTTCATCTGTTGCACAAGTCCCAGGAACTTTGTCTAAAAAACAAAGGAAAAATCAAAAGGTTTGGAATGAAACTAATGCCTACATAAAATCAATTCTAAATCCAAATTTTTCAGCTAACAATGAATCGTTGAAAAGGCTAGAAGATAATAATCCTGTTTTGACTAATAATATAAGTAATAAATCCTTGTTCACTCATAATGGTAACTCCTCATCTGTTGTGAAGAATTACCATACATCAGCTGTTATGTTTAACCCTACATCCAGTATGTATACTCCTACAACCAGTGTAATGTATAACTCTACATCCAGTGCAATGCATAACCCTACATCCAGTGCAATGCATAACCCTACATCCAGTGCAATGCATAACCCTGCATCCAGTGCAATGTATAACCCTACAACCAGTGTAATGTATAACCCCACATCTAGTGCCATGTATAATCCTATATCCAGTGTGATGTGTAACCCTACATCCAACATAATGTATAATCCTTCCTTTTCTATCAATAATGACTCCTCATCTACACTGAAGGGTAATCCCTCCTCTACACTGAAGGGTAACTTTGCATCTACTGTAAAAGTTGCAAATACCATATCTAGAAAACAAAAGAAAAAGAAAAATATGCAGAACAAGAATAATCCTTACACCAAACCTGAACAAAATTATAGTCATGTGCCAAAATGTTTAAATGATTTAGTTAAGAATCAATCTCTCAAAAGGCTAGACAAAATGAATCCCTTATTGACTAGAAATAATGAGCCCTCATTTGCTTATAATAGTAACTCTTTGCCTCACATTACATCAGCTGTAATGTATAACCCTTCCTTCGCTGTAAAGGGTAATCCATCATCTATGGTAAAGAATAATCCCTCATCTGGTCTACAAGCCTCAAATACTATGTCTAAAAAACAAAAGAAGAGAAACATGTGGAATGAGAATAATTCCAACATCAAACCTAACAAAAATTGTATGCCTGTGGTTAAAAAGTTGAACAATTCAGATAAGAATGAGTTTCTGAAAAGAATAGAAGCAAATAATCCTTTATTCACTGTAAATAGTGAACCCTCCTCCAGTAAAAAGAATTACTCATCATACACTAACAATGGAAATAAAAATGCAGATATGTTTGGAAGAAAACCAATTCCACACTCAGTAGAAAATTTTCCATCTACATCTCATCAAAAATGCCACTCTAGTCAGGCATTACCATTTTCAGCACAACATAATCCACAAACTAGTAGAATACCATTTTCAACACCAAATAATCCACAACCTAGTAGAATTCCACCATTTTCAACACCAAATAATCCACAACCTAGTAGAATTCCACCATTTTCAGCACCAAATAATCCACAACCTAGTAGAATGCCACCATTTTCAACACCAAATAATCCACAACCTAGTAGAATTCCACAATTTTCAACACCAAATAATCCACAACCTAGTAGAATGCCACCATTTTCAGCACAACCTAACTCACAATCTAATAGAATACTACCATATGCAACTGAGATAAATAATTCTAAACCACCTCAGCATCAATTTGACAGAATGTTGCCATTTTCAAATGAGCCAACATTCCAATCCAGTGAAGTCTTTCCCCAGTCAACACAATCAAATTCTCAAGCTAATAGGGTTATGCAATTTTCCAACCAGCAATCGTATCCTTCGCAGTCAACTAATACAGTGCCATTTTCTAATCAACAAGTTTTTTCACACACAACTCAAACTAATCTGTTATTACCTTTCTCAAACCAACAAACCTTCTTTCCACTGCCAACACAACCAAATTTTCAAACTAATAGAGTATTGCCTTTCCCAAATCAACAAACATTTGGTAATTCATTCAGCTCTGATAATATTTCTATTCCCCAAATACCGAATTCAAATTCAGGTTCAGTAGGATTTCCAAAAAATAAAAAAAATAAAAAGAAAAAAAAGAATTTTCAATGATTTATTGAGTGACCCAACTTATTCATTAGTATATCACTGTTTATAATTTCATGTAAATTTTAAATATAGGTTCTCTTAACTAATTTAACAGTATTTCATATAATAATATCTTTAGTGCTTAATAATATGGCAGTCATAGTGATATTAAATTGGCTAATTTGTTAATAATAATATAATAAGTTATGTTCTTCATAACTTAAGGGTGTCATATTATCCACAGAATACAGCAGCGGGCATAGGGTCTGTTCATGTATATATAATCATTCATTCATTCACTTATGAAAAAGAGTTATCAAGTGTCATTAGCTATGAGAGCCCATGTTGCATTTAAAATAAATATAGTCCTTAAGAGTTGCATAGAGGTTAACAGTAGTTAGTAAAGTATTGGAAATAGAATAAATTTCAGCGTATCACATTCAGCAAAAGTTAAGCACAAATTTAAAATGTCTTTAATATAAGATGTTTGGTACGTTTTGTTTGCTGTAATTTGTAAAAACATTTCTGAACTATTCATGTTTGTATAATACACAGCTATCCATTTATAATGATTATTGAATTTTAAATTGTTTTGGTGATGGTTCTAGTTTTGCAATACCAAAGTCTTGACATTTAAATGTGTGTTGAAATCCAACTTTGTTCTTAAGATAATCATGGCTGTGTAAATGTTAAAAAAAATAAATTAAACTTTTATTAACCAAACCTTTTATAAAAGCAGCAGTTGTAATAATTTTTTGTTTTTCGTAAAACTATTTTTTTTGGAATGTTTTATGTGTTTGAAACGTAAAGTTGGATTTTGATAACTGCGCCATATAAATCTATTCCATGGAGAATTATAGGAATCCAGCAAAGCAGTGCATGGGTAGCGAGCCTTTAGCAAATGATTATCTTATTTATTTAAAACTTTTTTGTTTGATATATATTGTTATTTAGAGAAATCCATGAAAACTTTATGCTAGAGGAGTGACTTTGTCACTACTTACTGGTCATTCCCAGCATCCCAGGTGATGCATCATTGCTAGTCTATAATAATATATATATATATGATAATTTAAGGTTTTTTGTTTTGAATTGTTAATTAATTATCTAGACCTTTTATTCTGGTTGTTATTTATATTTTTATTATGTGCGATAGATTTCATTATTTATAGTTATTGGTTATAGAACTTTTAGTTTTAAGAGTTCTTTAAACACTAGTTTAGTTTTATGACAATTTTTGTTTATTTGTAAATGTTTAGTATTAAGGTTATAACTTCTGAAATCATATTCTGTTCCTGTTATAATATTTGTATAATGTGAATAAATATTATCAACATAGCCTGATTATTTAATTGAATTCCTTGATTTGTTTTGGTATCTATGATCCAACTAATAACTACTGGATAAGAACCACAATATTGTATCATAGGGATTGAATGCTAAAAATGTTAGCGAATATCATATCTTAATGGTGCTGAATAGTCTATATGGTATGATATTGTACTCAATTTATATGTGGTCGACCAATTATTTTTGGTAATGTTACTTCTCGCCTATCTAGAGTTTGAATTTGCTTTATTTTCTACTCCCTCCATCCTCTATGTGTGAAGCCTCGAATGAAATATCGGCTGTAGCTATAATACTACATACAGTCTTGTAACAAATGGAAAGCTAGCATCTAAAGGCTTGAAATTTGACAAAAATAAACCAACATGATGTATCGATTCCGGCAGTGAAGCCAAATGGCCTAAGTTCTGGTCCCAAACTATGTTTGCTTTGACAGATCAAATAAAATTGGGCTACTTATTTAACCTAACTTTTTGAAATAGAAAATAAAATCGTTTAGTGGTTTATGAAACTTGAATGTCAAATATTGAACCAACTGACTACAAAACTGTTATTCAAACATTAACAACACTGAAAAGCAACATATAAATATCTTTGTACTTTTAGACAGTATTTGTCAAAAAACTAACCCAACATTGTTCAACGTCTGTAAAACCTACATGGATATGCATTGAAATCGGTGGACATAATTCACAAACCGAACTTGGCAAGTTTCAATTTGCGATTCATTTTCTTGTCCTTTTAAATTTTGGAGTTCCACAAGGCAGCTGAATGAGCCCGGTGGCATTTCTTGCATACACAAGTGCTACTTTTGAAATTGATCATAGAAACTAATAAAATCGTTTGATTGTACACATCCAATATAAACCCAATCATCACTACAAAACAACTTATGTGAAATATGAGTGTTCCTGTTAACTCGTCAGCTTGAAATAATCGACAATAAAAAGGAACTCCTGCTAATCGACTCATCACCACAAATTTTAAAACATACACATTACAATTGGAGAAACTGAAACTGGCTGCTTAACAAATACAAGAAATGTATTCAGTTTGGTCGCATAATAATCAACAAACATTAAAAATATAAATAAAAAAGTCTTATCAGTTGAATAAGATTAACCACTTGAATAAATAATTGTCCAAGGATGTAGCGGAGTCGTTGGTTCATTCTTCAATATTATATCACTTTGATACGGCAATATTTTGTATTTTAATTTGCCATCTTAGATAAATAAACTCCAGAGAATTCAAAATACAGCAGCCAATACTAAAAGACATGAATTTTTTACTCCTGTCTTGCACTTATTACAATGTGATGCATTGGGTTGGTTGCCAATAGTTCAATATAACGTTATTGTCTAGTTCAATCAAGGACATTATTTCGCTCCACCAACCTCCCAAAACACTTGAGATCATCAAATAAACAAGTTCTTGTTGTTTATACTACTACTCATTTATGGAACAAGTTACCTGACAAGATGAAATCACCATCTCTTCCTTCCGTTTTTAGGAAAGAATTAGAATGCTATCTTTTTCACTACATTATGATTAGATTGAGAAAGATTTATTAATGTACTTAGCGATGCTCTTTTGTTTTTTAGATTGATCTTATGTAAAGCACAACTGAGAATAAAATTATGAGGACGCTATATAAATTCTAAAATTAGATTAGTTTTGTAAAACTGGTTTCGTTTTACCCGAGTGAAACTTTTTAAACTCCTCGACTAGTTAAAATTGACAAGGATCTTATTTCAAATTTGACACGAACTTGGTCCAGGTCCGTTTTCGCTATGGTATGCCAGAGGCATAGCACTGAACCAGTTGCGGTGCTTAACAGGCTCTTGCTGGTATTTGAAAAATATGCTATTAACTTAACTATAAGTGTAAATAAGATCATATAAGTTTTTATACTTATTTGTTGAAATTTATCAAATGTTCAATGAATACTCTAATGACTATTGAAGTGATTAAATGAACTTTAAGTTTGTTTTCAATTAGTTCATATCACTTTTGTCAAATTTGTTTTCTAAGAAATATCATTTTAGCTAATTGCTTTCTTCAAAATGTCATTTTAGCGAAATTGCTTTTTTCAGAAATGTCATTCATAGAACTTGCTTTTTCAGAAATGTCATTCATAGAACTTGCTTTCTCAGAAATATCGTTTTACCGAATTGTTTTCTGCGAAATATAATCCCAATGAAGTTGCATTGGTAGAAATTTTTGATAAATGTATATTTCGAAGAAACCAATTCGCTAAAATGATTTTCCTAAGAAAACAATTTGCTAAAATATAAACACTGCAATCTATTATTTTGTGTAAAATTTCTGACCTTTTGTCAGAAATAAAAGGATTTATCATTTGGTCCTCCAGGCATTCTACCTTAAAATCTCGAGTTATTTTATTTGTTTTGAATAAAATTTTTCTAAGCCTTCACATTAAAGTTTCGGTTAACCATGAGTTTCATCTTTCTTCTACTACGTATTTTTTAACATGTAAATACTGATTTCACCAAAAAATGCTAGTGATTCCGGTGTCAAGTGTTGTTCTTTATTTAGTTTCACTTGAACATACTTTTCTGTGATATTTTTTGTTATTTGAAAAATGGCAAAATTTTGGTAGTTCACAATCACCCACCGTCCCAACACCAACAATCAAAGGTAAATTATTGAAACTGGTTTTTCGAACACCGCTTAACAATTAATTGTGTATGTAACAATTGAGTTAGTTAATAGATTGGTTCTTTGAGGAATGTTGAGTGGGTCGAGTCCACTGATTTATATCTTGATTATACATATATTTTCTAAAGAAACGAGACGTAATCATTTAGTTTTCATCGTTTATATCACAGTATTGCCAAGTTTATTTCATTCAACGAAATTTGTCATTATTCCAGTTTCTTGGTGCAAACAAATTTCTTTTAAAACAATTATAATACGATTTATACTGTGATTTTATCGAAAAAGTAGAAAAATGTCAAATTTTGCTCAATGAAATAAACTTGGCAGAACTGCCGAAGCTTACGCTGTTCAATATATATTGTTGAGCATTGATGTGAATTTCGGTGAGTGTCGTCAAATTTTCTTCATTCAACAAAAGTTTGCATTAGTATACTTTTTCTGTGCAGGTAAACTAGTTTTAATACAACTTCAGCATAATTATAATATACTTTATTTTTCCATACAAATTTAAAAAAATATGTACAAGAGTTCTATCTCCAATGAAGAAAATTCTTAGTGTTGTGAATCCGAGTTATTATACATAAGACAAGGTGTGCTTGAAGTTAATATGAGGTGGGTTTGTACGTTAGGGCGGGGATCGCCTGTACAAAATTTCGAAATCTTAACTTTATTACAAACGGAACAATTTGATTTTGAATCTCAATGAACTATTGGTGATTTTTAATGGCATCTCCAAAAATGTAGTCCAGTTGAAAATCAATAAATAAATGTCTCTCTTGTTGACTAATTATGGAGTATATTTTAAAAGTATTAAACTGTTAATTGTTGATCAAGAAATATAATTATTTCTTAAAATTTAAGAAAGATCGACATTAAAAATAACTGAAAAAATGGACTGTTGAATAATGGTCAATTCCTTAATAAAAACGTTGGTGTGATTTATCCAAAGTTCAATTTATAGATTAGAAGAAAGTATGAAAATAGAATTGAAGAATGTAATTATATAAATGAACTAACAAAATGATAGCCACACATGTTCCCACACATTTATAAGAATCCACTTTTGATGGTTTTCACTATATTTAACTATTTCTGATTTCTATATCTTAACTACATTTCTGATTGATTTCACATGAAGATTATGATTCATTTTAGTTTAAATTGGTAATAACAAATAGGATAAATGAAAAGTTTACTAAAACTCATGAAAAACCGAAATAAAATATTATTAAAACAGTTTTGTGTAATATTAATCGGACACTATACATTCTACATATTACATAATTTTATAAGGTTAATTTCTTACATTAACCTTAAGTCTTCTATCTTTCCGTATTTACAGTAAATTAGGTTGACATTTTCAATAACTTATTGACATCAAAAAGATGGCGTGCCACACTAGATCTAGTGATATATAGAGTAGAAAACAAAACGGGTATTCTTTGAAAGTTTCTATCTGTTTCCATTTAACAGTTAATAGTAAATAATCTAAAAGGCTGGACGCACTATATATATTCCGACTATCAGCCAACATTTTATATTGTAGTATACATTCAGGGTTGGTTTGAAATTCTTAAAACTTCAATTAATAAAATGAAAATAAAAACATGTAAATTTGATAGTTTTATTAAAAATTGATCTTCTTGTATAAACCTTAAACAACAATTGCACTCGTTTTAATAAAATTGCATATATTTATAAAAATTATCTTTTAATGTTGCATAGACAATAGAAAACTATGATATAAAAAGATTTACACTAATTTTTAATTAACATTTTCATTATTTTGTATTACATAGTTACAATCCAGGTTGAAATATTTCAACATTTGAGGTATCTTGAACTAGAGACTGTAAATGTTCTATTTTCTATTTGATGCAAACTATTTTGTATGATTGCAACTCAGTATCTTGATTCATTAGCCTATACAAATGCAAATAGAGTTAAAAATATTACAGTCTCCTCAGTTCATTTTATTTGGTGCTAAAATACTGTATGGTAAATTATATTATTTACGTTTTGAAATTTTTGCAACAGTTCTAGTTTTGTAAATATGATTAATATTTATTTTTTTGAACAATAAATACAAAATTTGTTGATTTTATTATTTCATGTATTTTCAAGTATCTAATGTTCATATAAAAAGACTTTCCTTCTTATTATTTTCGTTTTAGAAAACATTAATATATTATGACAAGTTTCAGTTTCTTTTTTATTTCCATAAAACATGAATGTTTAAATGTTTATTTATTTTATAATAAAAACTTAAAAAGTATAACCTTAACATAAATAGTCCTTAAATAAATATGTTATTTCAATTTAAAAACCATACAATATACTTTTTAACAAATAAAGTTTGAAGTATATGACATTTAAAAAGACAAACAACAATGAAATTAAAAATAAAAAATAAATTATTTTCAGGTAAGAACCTCCAAATTATCATCTAATATTATTATGGTCGTTTTATAAATAAATAAATAAATAACAGAAGTTTAATATTTTTGGGAAAGAATCAATAAATAAATGAGATTCAAAAGAAAATGTTTTTCACTTTATAATTTTGCAGACATAAAAATCAATAAATATTAGAAACGTCTAACAGCTGTAGAGAGTTCGCCTGTCATGTAGCTTGATAAGCGAACTCTGAACTGACGGAAATCACATATTTCAATTTTACATTTATGCCCGCTAAACTCTAGCTTGAATATTTTTTAATTTTTTTGATTACTCATCAAAGCCATTTGGAGTCAGCAGCGTTTCTACGACCTCCGGAGCTACAACGTTCAACGCTTTTTGAAATTGCAGAGAAATGGTTTCTGAAAAATTTAAAGGATTACAAATTTGATGAAATTTTAAAACAACAATCAGACTTTTTAGATGCGAAGACATATTGATATAATGAAATGTTTGTTAATCATAAACTGTAGAAATATATAAATATATAAACATAACTATATATATATATAAATATATTTTAATTAATTATATTTTAAAACGTTTTTACATATATATATATATATATAAATATATATATATATACATATATATATATATATATTTTCTTTAATACAGGTTTGGTTAAATATTATTGCATATTTGCA
>JARUHE010324507.1:0-11229 GCA_031471125.1 Archaeomysis grebnitzkii | reverse complement strand
CAATTTAAGTTTTGAAGAAGCCTGCTTATTATAGCAGACATATTGTTCCCTATCACTCAGATAACTCGTAAACCAAGGTAATGTGTTTCCGCGTACTCCAATGTTTTCCAACTTATGTTTATGATGATAATGATGATGTTCATGGTCATGTTTATGTTGTTGATGATGTTCATGTTCATGTTTACGTTGTTGATGATGTTAATGTTTATTTTGATGATGATAATGATGATTTGCATGTTCATGGTTATAATGATAATGATGATGTTCATGTTCATGTTTATGTTGTTGATGTTGTTAATGTTTATGTTGATGATGATAATGATGATTTACATGTTCATGGTTATAATGATAATGACGATGTTCATGTGCATGTTAAGTTTATGATGATAATGGTGATGTTCATGTTCATATTATGTTTATGATGATAATGGTAATGTTCATGTTCAGTTTTATGATGATGATGATGTTCATGTTCGGTTTTATGATGATGATGATGATGATGATGATGATGTTCATGTTGAAGCTCATGTTGATGTTCATGTTGATGTTCATGTTGATGATGATAATGATGATGTTCATGTTAATGTTATGTTTATGATGATAATGGTGATGTTCATGTTCAGTTTTATGATGATGATGATGGTTTTCATGTTGATGTTGATGATGATAATGATGCTGTTCATGTTTATGTTTATGTTGTTGATGATGTTCATGCTCAGTTTTATGATGATGGTGATTTTCATGTTCATGTTTATGTCTTTGTTGTTGATGATGTTCATGTTCAGTTTTATGATGATAATGATGATGGTGTTGATGTTGATGTTGATGTTGATGTTGATGATGATGATGATGGTGTTCATGTTGATGTTGATGTTGATGTTGATGTTGATGTTGATGTTGATGATGATGATGATAATAATGATGCTTATGTTCATGTTTTATGTTTATGATGATAAATATGATGTTCTTGTTCATGTTTTTTTTAATGTTGAGTTATTACTGATGATAAGATAAAGATGTTGTTGGTGATTATAATTGGTGATGTTATTGATTGCCATGTTGATGTTTATGGTGATAATGATGATAAAATTCACGTTTCAAGAGTATGTTGAACAATTCTCCTACTTTTAAAAATGCAGGTATTGGACAGTGAAGGTGTTTTCCTGAAAGAAATTGGCGTCGTATCGTCTGTAACCCTTCAGGACGGCCTCCGGTATATAAAGACCGAACTAAATGAGCCGACAGGAGTGGCAGTGACGCCGGACGGGTCCAGAGTGTATGTGGCGGATGCCGG
Organism: Archaeomysis grebnitzkii; assembly: GCA_031471125.1. Classification (NCBI taxonomy): domain Eukaryota; kingdom Metazoa; phylum Arthropoda; class Malacostraca; order Mysida; family Mysidae; genus Archaeomysis; species Archaeomysis grebnitzkii. The sequence continues at coordinate 9,935 of JARUHE010324507.1, read as the reverse complement.
AAACAACCGGGTGAAGGTTGGTACAAGCACCTGTCTGCCGGTCAGTGTGCCAAAAGTATTTCTTATTTTTTTAACTTCAAAATCCCAATTTTTTCATATGTGCATATTTCTGCAAAAATAACGCCAAACATGAATGAGCTCCAAAAGCTGAAGAATTATTTTCTGTTATTCTTATGAATTCACAAAATATTTCAGGATCTTCCAAACGGTTGTGAACTTTCAAGTTGTATTTTTTCTTTTTTCAACATTAGGAAACCAAAGTACACATATTTTTTAAATTTCTAGATCGATTTGGATTATAACAAAGAATTCTAACATAAAAAAAAGTGGAACTGTTTTTCTCTGTGAATCTTTTTTAGAAAACACCTCATTTTTTCTTTTCATGAGGCACGACAAAACAGTAAATCCTTGGAACAATAATTATTTCAGTATTGAAGGAATTTATTTTTCGAAACAATTAGATAAATTAAATATAAATTGAATAACAACAATAAAAAAAATAAAAATAAAATAAAAATTTAATAAATACAATAAAAAAATTAGATAAATTAAATATAAATTTAATAAATACAATAAAAACTTGGATAAATTAAATACAAATTTAATAAATACAATAAAAAACTAGATAAATTAAATATAAATTGAATAACTACAATAAAAAAAAGATAAATTAAATATAAATTTAATAAATACAATAAAAAATTAGATAAATTAAATATAAATTTAATAAATACAATAAAAAATTAAATAAATTAAATATAGATTTAATAAATACAATAAAAAATTAGATAAATTAAATATAAATTTAATAAATACAATAAAAAAAGGTAAATTAAATATAAATTTAATAACTACAATAAGAAACTAGATAAATTCAATTTAAATTTAATAAATGCAATAAAAAATTAGATAAAATAAATATAAATTTAATAAATGCAATAAAAAATTAGATACATTAAATATAAATTCAATACATGCAATATTAAATTAGATAAATTAAATATAAATTTAATAAATGCAATAACAAATTAGATAAATTAAATACAAATTTAATAAATGCAATAAAAAATTAGATAAATTAAATAAAAATTTAATAACTACAAGAAAAAATAAATAAATTAAATATAAATTTAATAACTACAATAAAAAAAGATAAATTAAATATAAATTTAAAAACTATAGTAAAAAAGATAAATTAAATGTAAATTTAATAACTACAATAAAAAAGATAAATTTAATATAAATTTAATAACTATAACAAAACAAGATAAATTAAATATAAACTTAATAACTACAATAAAAAATAGATAAGTTAAATATAAATTTAATAACTTCAATAAAAAAAGATAAATTAAATATAAATTTAATAACTACAAAAAAAAATATAAATTTAATGTAAATTTAATAACTACAATAAAAAAAGATAAATTAAATATAAATTTAAAAACTACAATGAAAAAAGATAAATTAAATGTAAATTTAATAACTACAGTAAAAAAAATATAAATTAAATATAAATTTAATAACTACAATAAAAAATAGGTAAATTAAATACAAATTTAATAACTACAATAAAAAAAAGATAAATTAAATATAAATTTAATAACTACAATAAAAAAAGATAAATTAAATATAAATCTAATAACTACAATAAAAAAGATAAATTAAATATAAATTTAATAACTACAATAAAAAAAGATAAATTAAAATAAATTTAATAACTACAATAAAAAAAGATAAATTAAAATAAATTTAATAACTACAATAAAAAAGATAAATTAAAATAAATTTAATAACTACAATAAAAAAAAGATAAATTAAATATAAGGTTAATAACTACAATAAAAAAAAGACAAACTAAATATAAATTTAATACCTACAATAAAAAAAAGATAAATTAAATATAAATTTAATAACTACAATAAAAAAAAGTTAAATTAAAATAAATTTAATAACTACAATAAAAAAAGATAAATTAAATATAAATTTAATAACTACAATAAAAAAAAATTAAATATAAATTTAATAACTACAATAAAAAAAAGATAAGTTAAATATAAAATTAATAACTACAATAAAAAAAAGACAAATTAAATATAAATTTAATAACTACAATAAAAAATAGATAAATTAAATATAAATTTAATAACTACAATAAAAAAAGATAAATTAAATATAAATTTAATAACTACAATAAAAAAAGATAAATTAAATGTAAATTTAATAACTACAATAAAAAAAAATTTAATATAAATTTAATAACTACAATAAAACAAGATAAATTAAATATAAATTTAATAACTACAATAAAAAAAAGATAAATTAAATAAAAATTTAATAACTACAATAAAAAAATATAAATTAAATATAAATTTAATAACTACAATAAAAAACGATAAATTAAATATAAGGTTAATAACTACAATAAAAGAAGACAAACTAAATATAAATTTAATATCTACAATAAAAAAAAGATAAATTAAATATAAATTTAATAACTACAATAAAAAAAAGACAAACTAAATATAAATTTAATAACTACAATAAAAAAAATAAATCAAAATAAATTTAATAACTACAATAAAAAAAAGATAAACTAAATATAAATTTAATAACTTCAATAAAAAAAAGATAAATTAAATATAAATTTAATAACTACAAAAAAAAGATAAATTAAATATAAATTTAATAACTACAATAAAAACAAGGTAAATTAAATATAAATCTAATAAATACAATAAAAAATTAGATAAATTAAATATATATTTAATAAATGCAACAAATATTAAAGAAATTAAATATAAATTTAATAACTACAATAAAAAAAGATAAATTAAATATAAATTTAATAACTACAATAAAAACAAGGTAAATTAAATATAAATTTAATAAATACAATAAAAAATTAGATAAATTAAATATATATTTAATAAATGCAATAAATATTAAAGAAATTAAATATAAATTTAATAAATACAATAAAAAAAGATAAATTAAAATAAATTTAATAACTACAACAAAAAAAAGATAAATTAAATATAAATTTGATAACTACAATAAAAGAAAGATAAACTAAATATAAATTTAAGAACTACAATAAAAAAAGATAAATTAAATATAAATTTAATAACTACAATAAAAAACTGATAAATTAAATATAAATTTAATAACTACAATAAAAAAAGATAAATTAAGTATAAATTTAATAACTACAATAAAAAAATATAAATTAAAATAAATTTAATAACTACAATAAAAAAGATGAACTAAATATAAATGTAATAACTACAATAAAAAAAGATAAATTAAAATAAATTTTACAACTAAAATAAAAAAAAGATAAACTAAATATAAATTTAATAACTACAATAAAAAAATTAAATTAAATATAAATGTAATAACTACAATGAAAAAAGATAAATTAAAATAAATTTAAAAACTACAATCAGGTATACGATGGCGAGACGGGACATCGTGTCATGGTTTTGGGGTCTCGAGGACTCAACAAAGGTCAGTTCGAGTCTCCGGAATCAGTGGCTGTGGACTCGAAAGGCTTTATTTTGGTGGGTGATTCGGGCAACGGAAGAGTGCAGGTGTTTTCACCGGAAGGAAAATTCATCAGGTATGCAAACGGACTTTTTTTTATGGTAATCTAGTGTGCCAAAACAATACTTTTTTTTGTCCTCACAGACTTTTTTTCGTCCTCTTTAACCAAAAAGTTGTCTTAAACAAGTTTTGTATTTCTGCAATGAAAATTGAAAAAAATAATGTCCTCTTTGGATTAAAAAAATGTTTTTTGGCACTCTGTGGTACTGTAGTCAGGGCTGGATTAACCATTAAGCAATATAAGCACGTGCTTAGGGCATCAAGGGAAAGGGGTCACCACAAAAAAAAATTATTGTCGGATTTACATTGGATTTATTATACAATAATTTTTTTCGGCGCCAAATAATGTGCAAATTCATAATTTTTACAAATGTTATTGAAAAAATTACAAAATGTATTTTATAATGTACCAATAGTTCATATTATCATATATAACGAGAAACAAATTCGGATTATAGGGGGCACCTTGATGTTTATCTCTCTTTGCTTTAAGGTAAGTCTATTAAGTGTACTTTAACAGTATATACATGCAGGGTCGGATTAAGGTTGCATGGGGTGGGGCCCCTGGCTGTAATTCAAACAGGGGCCCTCACCTCATAATGATAATAGTGTAACTAAAATCTTGTAAGTGCTTGTAAGTGCTTAGGGCACCTAAAGGGGTTAATCCGGCCCTGGTCGGAAACTGGGCTTATGTATGTAAATAAACCAATTCTTAGCTGTGATCAAACTGAACGCTTCATCTTTTTCGTTTTTATGTTACAAAGTTGAGTTGCCATTCAGGAATAATTCGGATTAAAAAGTTTTTGTTAAAAGGATCGATAATAGCACAAGTGAGGTAACTCTCATTCAAATAGCAAAGTTTACTTCAGTTATGCTATTGTCGATACAAAACTTGTCAAAATTTCTTATATGTCTAAATACATTAAAGAAATGTTTGTGAATGTACAATTAAAATGATCTTTCGTTCTTTTTCCGCATTGATAAACAAGGCTAAACTTTACTTTAGATCCCTTAATCAAATCTAGCAACTTTAACAAGAAAGTAGTATCAATTTAGAGAGTTTTTAGTTTTCAAATAAAAACTTGAACCAGTTTTTGAACTCCTTTGAGAGCTAAATTAATGTACAGTGGAACTCCTGATAGATTAGAACGAAATATTTTTCAATAGGTCCATGATCCAGGGCTGCCACCATAGTATGATGAAATAACCCAGTAGTTTAAAGAACGCTCTTTTAGACAAAACTTTTCCCCGCTATCTCCACACCCTCCTAAATAACTCCGCCCACACGTGTCTAAGTCATTTGATGACGTAGGGTGAAAAATAATTGTTTGTCATATAACCTAACAACAAAAATTCGACAGGTACATAAGTGGCGTGAGTTTCTTCGATTACTGAACCAAAACTAAGAAAGAGTAAACAAAATAAGAAGGAAACACCTTCAAAACAACACCGACTCTACTACAGACCTCCCGTGATACTTGCCATACAATTTTGAATAACACAAAAAACCATTGGATACGCAACTGGTAGCATAGATACCAAACTAAACGTAATCTCGCTTTAACTTTGTTTGATCTCTGATGAACTTTGTGATCATAGATTAACTATTTCAACATTGATTGAACGACAAAAAAGTTAATCCCGTATCAAGAAAAGATGGGTCGAGAATGTATTGTGTTATAGGGATTTTGATGTGGAAGGCCTGTAATAAAGTTAGCATTGCTTAAACATCCGAAATAACATAAACATATTTCTAAACCTACTACATAGGTCTTGGCCACGTTGAAACACAGCTTCCCGTCTGATCAGCAAAGTTAAGCAACGTTGGGTCTGGCTAGTACTTGGATGGGTGATCGTCTGGAAACACAAGATGCTGTTACAAAAAATGTGTAATTGCACCCATAGTCTGGTCCACTGAGACCAAAACAAAGAAAACTCCGTAGGTACACAAGGGCGCGGATTTTCAAATTTTACCAAATTTTCTCAATTAGAGAACTCAACTTAAGGATTACGAAATTATAGAATGTAGGACATAGCTAGATCGCAAATAGCTCAAGTGAGGTAAGCTCTATTTTTGAATGAAAAATATCTTACTTGTGTATTGTCGATCTATATCCAAACTTTAATAGATACTGTTGAAATTTAATTGTTTTTGTCAACTCAAATATAATTCTAGCAAGTCGGAGAACAGTTAAAGTAAACTTGCCAAGTTTTAACTTATTTCATTTCATATTTTTTATCAACTGTTTATTATAAATATATTTTATTCACTGAAATAGAAAAACAAACTTTGATAAATATAATTTTATAATTAATATTTTGTATAATTTTAATTATTGTGTTGAATGTTTTTTATTATTTTCATTATATTGTAATCAAATCTTTGTACACTCGGTCTGATTTTCATGGTGACATAAGCTATTTTTAGGAAGTAAATCCTTAAGAACGATAAGACATGTTATTGGTCTTAGAGCCTACCGTGCTCCCGCCCTCTACATTTTAGGAAGTAAAGCGATTTGTATTATGCTGCTTAAAAACGGTTTTATAGCCGACCTTTCATTTCGCCCTCCATTTTTCTTGATTTAAATGTTTGTTTATATGTATTGACAATAGAGCATGAGTTTGGATTACTTTTTGTTTATCCAAAAAACACAAGAAAGTTGATCCTTGGTCAAGAAAATTTGATCATGGGTCAAGAAAAGTTGATCCTAGGTCAAGAAATGTTGACCTAGCTCAAAAAACGTTGAGTCGAGATTACATTTATATAACAAATGTTGATTAAAATTTTACAGAATTTTTTGAAAATAAATATTGTTGAACCTCCAAAAGAAATTTTGTAAATACTGAACATAAAAATAAATAAAGATGAAACGTTCTGTTGATGAATGCTTTGAATTGATTTATATACACAGACATGACAGAAATGAATAGACGCTCCCAGAATTTATACAAATAAAGTAATTATAAATGGTCACAAAATTAATAACTACTACTTGGTTGTCACCCCTTTGCTTTTTTTAATGCAAGGGTTCTTCTAGGCATGCCAGTGATGAATTGACGAATATCATCTTGAGGAATTTCTTGCCATGTTTCACACAATAATCCTAAAAGTTCGGCCTTGGAAGATGGCTTCTTGTTGTTTTTGCGGATGTTTCGGTCTAGTATGCCCCAAAGGTGTTCAATAGGGTTCATATAATGAGTCCAGCGACATTCTAACGAGTGTTGAACAAATTTAAATGTTTGGTCATAACACAAAATAAACATTTTTTTGGCAAACTGTTTGTGAATTTATAATTAAAATAATCTTTCCTTCCAAAAAGGGAGGTGTTTCTAACTCGTCACGATACGATATGAAGATAAAGATACAATTTGAATTCAACTCAAAAAATATTGGACGCCAACATACAATATGCAACATGCAACGCCAACATGCAACAGGCTATACCAACGCCGACACTATTACAGGCCTCATACATACAATTTTGACTTTTACAAAAAACATTGGAAACACAACTAGTAGCATAGATATAAGGCCTGTTCTCAACCGACTTTTTTTCCGCATCGCATCTCTTTGCAATGTATTGTCTACGAGCTTTAAAAAAAATCCGTGTACCGAACGTATCACGTTTTCAAATCGTATTCACAACGAGTTAAAAACACATGATTATTCGCCATAATTTCAGTACATTTTAGTACTAATCAACGTTTGAATCAAAAATTCGATCAAATTTTGAATATACCTCAACAGGTGAATCCATTTCTTGAAATAAGGCAAGCGGCCATTTTGCTTTTACGTTTCAGATTTTGTCATGATTAAAAACAGCCAGTGTACATTTATAAATAATGATTTATTGTTTAAAACTAAACCAAAAACATTGTTTCACCAGTAGGCTATATAAAGAAACAATGTCACCGTCTTTACAGACATTTATAAACAGGGTGTCAAAAAAAGTATTTTTCTCCAAGAAATAAAAACAATATAATAACTAACAACTCAACGTCATAGCAGAACGAGTTACAAAATTAAAAAAACATGATTTTTAAAGGAGAGTTATATTAATGAAATGGTTAAATACTGTATATAAATAAACAGAAGTTAATGTTGCTACAATTAAATATAAAGAATATATGTTATACAAATAATACACTAATGGAAGAGAGAGCTTAACAATACTAGCTAATCTGATATCTTCTACATTAGATCAGGTCGGTGTTCTCTAATAAACATTGCGCTTTGATCTCCACTTGTTTGTCATTTTGACATTAAGATAAGATTGTTGTGTTATCGACAATTATATTCCTTTTTGCTTCTTTATCAATTAAAGGATGACTGTCGTGGACGCAGCCACGTTAGGTAAGGAATCATACGCAATATACTATTAACCATTAGACTTTATTAGAAGATTAGACAATATATAGTAATTCTTTTATCTATAATACAATATTCTAATAAAATGTTCTTTTATGGTACCTTCTTGTAAATAGAGTTTAGAGAACAAAATACAGATGGAGAAACTTCCAACAGTTTAAAATTGTACTATAGGAAGAAAATGTATTGAAATTACAAGAAATATGAAGAGGTGATAACAACAATCATAGTTGAGAATAACGAAAAAATTAAGCTTATCATTCAACAAAAAAATGTAGTTTATAAAAATTGTTGTAAAACTGAAGGTGGTGCAATTTTTAATAACAACTACATTGGTAAGACGAGTACCAGACTATCAAGAAGTTCGAATAACGATGCATATTTTTATTAAAGTCGAGATTGGAGTCACGGATAGTTGTGGAATGATGTTCTATGGAATGTATGTTGAATGAACTGTCATCATTGGGTGTTTATCCAATGATCTTATTCTTCTTCAGTATGTTTTTTAGATCTATTATTGTCACCGCCTGAAAATAATTTCAAGACATTATTAAAACTTTCGAATTAGGTATTAACATTTGGTGATTATTCTTCAATATGTAACGCTTCTCGAATCAGTAACATTTTTCTAGTAGCAGCTTTGCTGATAAGAATAAGATCATTGTATAAATATCCAATGGTGACAGTTGATCCAATATACATTCCATATAACACCATTTCACACCTATCCGTGACTCCAATTTCGACTTATAATTAATGAAACAGTGTAATACATTCGACAATTTTAACCAATAATATAATAACGTTGACGTAAAAGGAACAAGCGATAATGAAAAGCAAAAAAAAATAACAACAGGAATACTAATAACCACCAACTGTAAAAAGAAAGGGAAGACAAACAACCAATGGCTACCAAGTTATGATCCAGAAAAGTTACGCGTTAAAGCTACGTTCTCAAACTTTTTAGTGTATGTCCAAGATTCCTTTAATTTTTTGTATCATGTTTAAGTAATAATGTATGTATTTTGTGAAACTATTTGTTTCTATTTTTGAACTATGATGATTATATAGCAATATAAGACACATAACACAAAAAGATTGTTTTAAAATATTCTTAATAATGCCTTATAGAATTCTTACCATACACGATTAAAATTAATAATTATTTTTATACAATGTTCATATGTTTTGTTATCATATCAATGTATCCAAAGTATGAGATGTAGTACAGTTGTCCCTCACTTGTATTGAAACTCACTCTTATTGCAATGCAAATAAGTGGTGACCCAGATGACGAATTTATTATAGTTTACATAGCAGATATTTTAGAAGGAGCAATTATAGTAAAAGATGGGGACAGTTTTCTGTTATCCGTTTATAGCTGCTTTGAATTTTATTGAGGGAAATTAAATTTCTTAAGGTACATGATAAACAATGAGTTTAATTCCGTTACACTGTTATTAATATGTTTAAATAAGTCTGTAATATATATTATAGTACAGTACATACTTGATAAATTCATTGATAGCCAATGGTTTTAAGTACCAAAGAATTATAGACCAGTGTAGTGCCCCGTTTATTAACTGCACACCCAATGTACATTCCAGAATATAGTGTTTTAATTAGCATTTTAATAAGATAATCGGTGTGCCAATGACAACCTTATGAGCGTGAATGGAGAGGTTTGGGACAATGCTTGCATGCAAATGGGGATCGTGGATAGGATGACTAATGCATTAGAAAAATTGCAATGCATTTAACATTTCAAAGAAGATTAATACTATTTGCTTAAAAAATATATTTTTCAACTTAATTTGGCTGCCTTACAATTACAGTAAATTAAAACAATTTATCTGACAGGTAGAAAACTTAGCTAATATGAAAAATTATTGTTTTTCTCTGTCAAAAGTCATATCTTTATTAATAGTAAATGTTTTGGAGTACATACCAGCTTTACATT
>JARUHE010324485.1:0-11231 GCA_031471125.1 Archaeomysis grebnitzkii | reverse complement strand
TCCTGTGTGGCAAGACCCGATGCTTATCTCGAACAAATGGAGACGGTTGGGCAATCAGTATCTGTAGGAGGGGGGGAGGGAGGGGGAGAGGGAGGGAGAGGGGGAGGGAGGGGGAGAAGGAGGGAGAGGGAGAGTGGGATGGGGGGTGAGTTTATGAAGAAGTGGTGAATGTGGAAGGGAATAGGTTATGGTCATTTCTTTTGCTACTGGTACAAGTCAATAGTTACAAATTATCTTTTACACGATGCGTATGGTTTTTATATGATATATATGGATCGACAATAGCACATATGAAGTAACCCATATTCAAATAACATAGAGCTTACCTCACTTGTCCTATTGTTGATCCATATTTAATTGATTTATATACGTTATAGTTATTGTAACAAATAACAATACATTTAACTAATTTTTATCTTTATATTCTATAAGAACTAATGTAACGCATCATAATTCGAACAAAAATAGCACAAGTGAGGTAAGCTTTATGTTAATTGAATGTGGGTTATCTCATTTGTACTATTGTCGATTCATGTATTTAAAACTTATTTCCAACACTAACTGTTTTGTATTTCAATCCTACGGCAATTAGTAACCAGTCTTGGAGGACCCACCCTTTAACACCTGCACAGTTATTGCAACCAAGTTTACATTGGAATTACGTCCTATCAAGCATCACTCATTCGTCCTGATAGACGTTAAATGGTTAATTTTGCACAAATAATTATCATAGGCTGGGAGCATTAAGATCGTAATGAACGCAACCCATTAAGACAGTAATGAACACAACCATCATTGAATGGAAAGAATTCTACCCTTCGTAATGTAATGTAATGTATTATGCATCTGTATGTGAATGTATATCTTTATCTGAAGAAACATTAATGTGTTATGCATCTTTATGTGATATGCATTAATACATCTTTATGTGACATGCATTAATGCATGAAACATTATTGTCATGAGGACTAAAATACATTATAGTTATATTGAAATCAACTCTTGTTGTATGCCATGAGTTCACCGCTTCATACAATAATAAGTTGAACACAATTATATAATAATAATATAGTAACATAATATTATGATATAATAGTATAATACTACAAAAATATAATATTAAACTAATATAATAGTATAATAATATACCACTACAAAAATATATTAATAAAATAATAATATAAGCAAATTATAATACTATATTATTACATTATAAATATTAATGTTAAACATAACCCAATATTTTGCTAATGGATGTTTGTGCAGTTTATATAGTTTACGCCTGTCTTATGTTCTTGGAAGACAAGCGTATGTTAAAACAACGCAAAACAACATTGCATCACGATTGCATTATTTCTGATAATTATTTTTTTTTTTTTTGTAAAGTTCCAATGATAATTTTTTGCTTAGGCGCTATATAATTGAAACTAATGTTAGTGTTATTGTTATTATATTTATCATTATTATTATAATTATTATTATTATTAAAATGTTTATTATTTATTGGGAAGTATGCAGAGTTGGACCAGGCTATGGTTGCGATTCGCAATCACCGTCTGAGTTGTCAACAGGATTTGCTTTTTCTGAACTATCGCCAATCCATATACTGTCCAAACCCAACGTTGCTTAACTTACCTGACGAGCAGAACCGTATTGTTCTAGTCAAGATTTATTATATATATAGGGAAAGATTAAAACTATATCATAAGTATTATTTTCAATGCAATGCAAATATATTTTAGTACTTATGCTTATTGTTATAATTTCGGAGAACATTTGATGCACAAATGCTAAATATTGAAAGATTTGAAACAAATCTACAAATGTATATAAACATCAAACACAAAATGATTATCCTTTGTATTAAAGTGATAATTAAAACACATTCCACCTACACATCATACATAAAGGTTGTGTAGCATATTATACAAAATGTAAAGGGAACGTCAATAGCACAAGTGAGGTGAGTTCCATGTTATTTTAATGTGGGCTGCCTCACTTGTGCTATTGTCGATCACACAAGTGAGGTAAGCTCCATGTTATTTGAATGTGAGTTACCTCACTTGTGCTATTGTCGATTCAAACACATAGCAGTTGTGAAATGTAACTAAATTAGTTTTTCAATACATAAGCTTTATACCACACATCAAGCTCAATCTTTACAGCTATAACTATACCCACAATTTAAATACTTAACTAGTGTTACATGTCATTAAAAACAACTAATGTTTAACTAGCATTACATAACATTAACTAAAACCATGCAATGTTATTAAAACTGTAACTAAAACAAAAACTAATTTTTGTTATCCAACATTAACTGAAACCAATGTTCTTAAAACTGTAACTAAAACATAAAATAATTTTTGTTATCCAACATTAACTGAAACCAATGTTATTAAAACTGTAATTAGAACAAAAACAAATTTTTGTTATCCAACATTAACTAAACCAATGTTATTAAAACTGTAATTAGAACAAAAAATAATTTTTGTTATCCAACATTAACTAAAAACAATGTTCTTAAAACTGTAACTAAAACATAAAATAATTTTCATTATCCAATGCTAACTAAAACCAATGTTGTTAAAACTAACTAAAACAAAAACTAATTTTTGTTATCCAATATCAACTAAAACCAATTTTATTAAAACTAACTAAAACAAAAACTAATTTTCGTTATCCAACTTTAAACAAAACTAAATATTGATTAGCATTTACTAAAAATATTCGTATTCAACAATACTGTGCAACATTATCCAATGTTATATAACAATGATTATAAATAATATAAATAGCATTGAAAAATGTTAATAAATATTAACTAAGATTAGATAACATTATCTATAGAGTGTATAATTTATTTTTAACAACACTAACAAACGGTATACAACCTTACCTAATGTTAGATAACATTAACTAAGCCAATGTTATCATTAACTAAGACAATATTATCATCAATTAAGCCAATGTTGTCATTAACTAAGCCAATGTTACCATTAATTAAGCCAATGTTATATTAACTAAGCCAATTTTATCATTAATTAAGCCAATGTTGTATTAACTAAGCCAATGTTATCATTAACTAAGCCAATGTTATCATTAATTAAAGCTAGCGATAATGTCAGCAGCAGATAAGATAAAATAACTGAAGATAAAAAACTTAGATAATTATGAAGATAATCGTGAAGATAAAAATTAACGATAACATTTTTTGGAGTTTGATCATTGGAAATATTGGACAATACTTAAACGTCGTGCTTACTCAACCATGATGTATTGCTAAGGATTTCAATTTTGTATCTTGACCCAGGCTGGCATACGGTATTATACCTTTTTTTATTTACCGTATTTATGGTAACAATATGGTATCATACCTTATTTTATTTACCATATTTATGGTAACGGTACCAAAGGTATCTTGACACAGGCTGGCATATGGTATCATACCTGATTTTATTTACCGCATTTATGGTAACAATATCAAAAAAACTTACCAAGATTATTCTATGTTTTATACTCCTTAATTTTTTTTTGTATTATTATTTGTTTTAGAACACCGTAAAGTAATTTTATACGATAATGTTCATAGGTATTGGTGCAGCTACTTGTTGTTGTTGTTGTTGTTACTGACGTTGCTGCTGTTATAATTAATATAATATAATATAGTATAGTGTAATTATAACTATTACCACTACTACTAAAATCATTTCTACTAGTACTGCCACTAGTATACTACCACTACTATTATTACTACACTACTATGAATTTTTTTTTAATTTATCATAATTATTGCGATATTATTTTGAACATTATTATTGTTAATACTATGTAATTTTATTAAAACCCTAACTGTGTCAATCGCTTGACACAAATAGCAATACAAATAGTTTCGACATTTTAATAAGTATAAAAAAATGATAACAATAACAATAAAAACAATATAAATATTTAACACTTTTTCAAATCAAGTTATTCAAGCGTGGAGGAAAAATACAATAATGTCAAAAAATAAATTTAAGTGTTAAAACATTTTTTTAAATATTTAAACAATGGACACATATTTTTATGTAAAATTAGGATTTTTTAAAGATTTTAAGATAGACAATTTTAATTAGTTTTGTACTTTTAAATTGGGTGAAAATTGTGTGACAATTCATACAATTTTGTTTGGGAAGTCAACCCAGTGGACTCCAATAATGTGGTATAGTGTTACCATCTAAGCAATTTAAACATTGTGCAAGATTGGTTTATGGTATAAGATCTATCGTATTTATGGTATGGTAACAAAAATAAGGTCAATGAACTGACCTAATTAATATGGTAAATACATTAAGGTATGCTAATATATGCCTGTCTTGACCTTGTATTATAGATTGGATCGGTAATAGCACAAGTGAGGCAACCCACATTCAAATTACATAGAGCTTACCTACCTCACTTATGCTATTGTCGATCCACATATCTCGTAAAATACTGTTTATCCAGTATCTTTTCAATTATTTATACTAGTATAGAAATTTAGTATTACTCTAATTCCTACCATGTTTTACTAATATATGATACTCAGGACTAGTGTTACTAAAATTTCATCCTAACCAATGCTAAATATGTGTGTTATACTATTAATATTTTCATGGTATACCATACTACTATTGATTGAGATTTGCTCAATTGCATTGGATGTTTTAGAACTGTTAAATTATCACTGTAAGGTTACTTTAATGATTACCTAAACTTACTATGATACTTAACTGTTACTTCAATATTATTTTATATGTTTCTTCACAAGTAATCTAGGGCTACGCTGTCGATACTTTGCTATTACTCTACTGTTACTTCCTCACAATTTCCTCCATGTCCAAGTTACTCTAAAGTTATTTCAGTATTACATAAAAGTAACATAAAAGTAAACTAAAAGTAACATAAAAGTAACATAAAAGTAAACTAAAAGTAACATAAAAGTAACATAAAAGTAACATAAAAGTAAACTAAAAGTAACATAAAAGTAACTTCAAAATTACAACATAAATAAAACTTTTGGCCTAAGTGCCTTCGATCTCTATAATGAGCCCATTGAAGACGTACCACAAATGTTATCCATCAGCCACCTTATCTTCCACATACAGTATCCCCCACTAATGCTATCCACAACCTATTTTATCCACCACCCACCCTACAAACCTCTCACCCTATCCACAATCTACCCTATCTACTACCAATCATATCCATGACCTACCTTATCCACCACCAATCCTATCTACTATACCCACCACATTCTTATCCATCACATGGCCTAGCCACCACCCATTCTATACAACACCTACTTTATTCGTCACCTACCCTATCCACCACTCACCTTATCCACAACCTATCCAATCTACCACCCACCCTATCCACAATTTACTATATCCATCACCTACCCTGTCCACAACCTACATTATCCACAACCTAGCCTATACCACTACATACCCTACCTACCATCTACCCTACCCACCACCCACCCTATAAGCCACCAATCCTATCCACCACCGCCACTACAATTTTCCACCTCGGAGTCTTTTGTCTCAACATGTTCGGACGGAATCTGCGATCGTGAGACAGTTCCAGGACCACCTGGAACACCTCCATGACCGGTCTGCCGGAACGCACCCTGCCAAAGTGGCGTCGTTAAGTGATGGGAGATGCTTTGTTTCTCGCATGGTTCATGGCCCAAGATTCGACCCTGGCTGGTGGGATGGATTGGCAACATGTCGGATGGTTATTGTTATTGTTGTTTTTTTGTTATTTGTTATTGTTATTTTTTATTTGTTGGTATTATTGTTGTTTTTTATTGTTATTTGTTAGTGCTATTGTTATGTTATTTTTTTATTTGTTGGTGTTATTGTTATTTATTTGTTAGTGTTATTAGTAGTTGTTTTTATTTGTTAGTGTTATTATATATTTGTTATTGTTCTTGTTATTTCTTAGTGCTAGTATTATTTTTATTTGTATTTGTTAGTGTTATTACTAATGTTGTTGTTTTTGTTGTTTGTTAGTGTTGTTGCTGCTTGTTAGTGTTATTATTATTGTTATATGTTAGTGTTATTACTATTTTTATTTTTAGTCTTTTTATTATTATTAATATTATTATTATTACTATTACTATTATTATAGTTATTGTTATTTGTTAATGTTATTATTATTATTTATTGTTATTGTTGTTATTTGTTAGAGTTATTACTATATTTATTATTTTTATTTATTAGTACTTTTATTATTATTGTTTTTGTTGTTTGTTAGTATTATTATTAATTTTGTTGTTATGGTGTTTGTTATTTGTTAGTGTTATTATTATTAATATTTTTTAGTGTTATTATTATTGTTATTTATTAAAATTATTACTATTATTGTTTCTGTTGTTGTTTGTTAGTGTTATTATTATTTTTATTATTGTTATTTATTACTCTTTTTATAGTTATTAATATTTGTATGTATTGGTGCTATTATTGTTCTTTGTTACTGTTATTATAATTGTTTATTAGTGTTATTATTAATTTTGTTATTGTTATTATTATTGCTATTATAATTGCTTATCAGTGTGAATATAACTTTCATTATTGTTGTTATTGTTGTTGTTGTTATTATTACTGTTTTGTATTACCATTGCTTTTGTCATGTTGAGTTTATATAAGTTTTTTAGTTTCCATTAAATTTGTTATTGATTTGAAAGGCTGAACCTTCTAACTATTTTAGCTGGAGTCTATTTGTATTAATATTGTTATTGGTGTTTATATAAGGCTATTAGTAATACTGTTCTTGATATAGTGTTATTATTAATGACATTGTTATTTTTTATATTAACATAATTGATTATTGCTTTATTATTGTTAGTGTTATGTTCCTTAAGCTATTTGGCGTGATAATTGACGATAAACTTACTTTTAAGAAGCATTTGCGGTCCATTGCAGCTTACGTTAAGCTACTCCATCATGACTGTGCCGAAGGAATAATAAAGGAATAATAACAATACTAATAATAACAATAATAATAATAACAATAATAATAATAACAATAATAATAATAATAACAATAAAAATAATAACAATAATAATAATAACAATGATAATAATAACAATAATAATAATAACAATAATAATAATAACAATAACAATAATAATAGCAATAATAAAGGAATAAAGGAATAATAAAGGTACCGTTTGAGATACTGATTCTCAGCAATTTGTGAGGTTAATGAACGTTCGGCCTAGTTATTACTTGAAATATGAGTTTACTATTAACATCTCAGGCATTGAGCCTTGCCGCCATAGCCTAACCATTGGTATATAATTAAAGGTTCATAAGTTTTTAACTTGGAGAAGCCGAAAAAGAAAAAAGTATTGTTCGCTAACAATACCATACGGAGACTGTGCCAAAATTAAAACATTCATCATTGCACCAAAATTACTTTGTCATTCAAATCAAAACCAAAAATAAATTATCATCAACTGACGAGTGTTCGTATGTTCGGTGTTAGTATTAAATCGGTGATTGATACAAAAAGGCTGGGAGTGATTGCACTATTAGGAGGTAATCCGAGACGGGAATGAAAGGAAGGAGAAGAAGATTCGGGATTGCTAATATATTTTAATAATAATAATAAAAATAATAATAATAATAATAATATATTTTAATATCGGTCGACCTCAACAATGGAAGCACAAAAATTGCTTTCTTTCTTATACTGCTATTGATCCCCCTCGTGCATGTGTATTTATATATATTTATGTATAGGGTATGTGTATATATATTTATTAATACATGAATTTATATATAAATATATATATATATATAAATATATATATACATATATATATATATACATGTTATGTTCAAGTGTACCTTTGTGTTTTAAAATTACATCTCACTCCTTCTGCAAAAACACTTTTTTGTTTCAACAGATATACTGTACATTAAAGTAAAGGTTTTGGTTCTGGAAACCGTATGGTAATATAATAATATTTTTGTATGGTAAAATTAGGCTAACTTTACCTTATGTTGAGAAGTACAGTAATGTTTGGTAATATTAGGCTAACTTTACCTTATGTTGAGAAGTACAATAATGTTTGGTAATATTAGGCTAACTTTACCTTATGTTGAGAAGTTCAATAATGTTTAGTAATATTAGGCTAACTTTACCTTATGTTGGCAAGTACAATACTGTTTGGTACCATATGCCAGCCTGATCTAGTTGAAACTAGTTACAAAAATATCACTGGAAGTATAAAATTGTTTTCTCAAAATAGATTTACAGCTTTTATAATATCTAAAGTGTTCTTAAAGATAGTAAATGTGGCCAACGTCTACTCTACTACTGGCCTTCCGTGTTACTTGCCATATAATTTTGAATAACAACAAACCATTCGAAACACAACTGGTAGCATAGACACCAACCTAAACGTGATATCGACCCAACTTTTCTTCATCTCTGGTCAACTTTGTTGATCAGAGATCAACTATTTTAACATTGATCGAACGAAAAGAAAGGTAATCCCGTATCAAGAAAATATGGGTCGAGAACGTATTGTGTTATAGGGGTTTCAATGTGAAAGGCATGTAGTAGAGTCGGCGTTGATTTAACCCTATAACGCCCATTGGGTCTTATAAGTGACGTTTAAAAAACTTATTTTTAATACAAACATTATTGTGTTGAAGATCTTATGACATAAATAATTCAGACGTTATAGGGTTAACATTGTTAGCATATTTCTAAACAATTTTAAAATAAAAAGATCCAATTTAAATTATATAAACACAGTTTGAATTACAGTAACAAATTTTCAAAAATAATAAAATGTAAAACTAACATATTTTTGAAAAGTTAATTGAAAATAAGTTGTTTCGAAAATAATGAATCTGTCTAAAAATACAAAAAAAATATTATGCAACAATTTTATAAAATTTTGTTGAAATCAATAAATTTTAATGACAAAAATATAAAATTGAGACACATTACGGTCCTGATATGAACGTATACGCATACGCACGCACACATACATATACATACGCACATGCACGCACAAATACATATACATACGCACATGCAAATGCACACGCTCACACACACGCACACATTCACATATACACACACACACACGTACCCCACACACACCCACACATATACACCCACATACCCACACATAACATTCATCTAGTATAATACTTATCTGAGAACGTTAAAATATCCACACAGTTTTAGAAGAACATGTCGGTACTTAATCGTCTTACAAGCCATAGTTTTTTGTTTGTTATGAGTTAGTACTGAACTAAGTAATGGGTGAAAAATATATTCACCGGCTCAAACATTAAGGATGTTTTTTGTTTGAAGGCAATCAACCATTCAAAAACTATCCAAGAACAATGTTATTTAGATTCGATGTAAGGCAAACGTAGCCTAGTAGCATTTCAACGACTAATTCTTGGCTATTTTTCAAGGGAAACATATAATAGCCACGATTTAGTGGCTAATAGACTAGGGTCAGCCACTAACAGGGATATATGCTACTAGGGGTAATGATGCCAATGTGATATGGTAATTGACTAGCTTGCAGTGATTTTCAGCAAGTATCGCTGTTTAAAAATAGAGTTTTTATCCTTGACTGATATTGTGAAAAAAATATATGTTGATGGAAATAATAAAAACGTACAATGTATTTAAATCATTTATTGTTTTTTTGGTTAGATTTCAATGTAACAGTGTATGGGTATATAAAACATTATTTTCTCAAGTCTTAACACCATCTTGTGTTATCTCTAACAATAATATAGTAACATAAATAGTCACAAATTGGTAATAGAAATAATCAGAAATATAACTGAATACAAAAACTAAAGACACATTTCTTTTAATACTTTAACACCTGCATAAGTACTGTAGGGTTATAAGAATCAAAATGCATTTAAATTACCTCTAAAACATTGGATATACATGTGTGTTCTAATTTGTTATTCGTGAAAAAATACTTTTAGTCTAACAACCTGAAAAACAAAACAAAACAGATTGCCAAAAACTGTTAATAATTCAAGTGAATGAGAGTTACAAGTCATCCTACAAAAGAGGTCCAACAAACGAAAAACCAAAACCGTTTTAATAATTCGTAAAGTCAATTAAATAAAGTTTGATTATTTGACTTACTTGATTATTTGACTTATGTGATTGTTTGACTTATTTGACTTTTTCTTGTCGACTGAAATAACTGGAAAAGAATTGCCTCCGAAATGTTTTATTACACGAGTCAGTCAATAAAGGTTCGTGGGAACAGCGTGTTCCAGTTGAGGATCGTTGTTCAAGAGTCCTTCAATTCCTAGACAACCAGAAATTGTAAACAGTCAAACATTGGGGTTCAAATCCACAATAAATTCTTAGGCGAGATGTCCCAAAATTAATATAAGGCGGATTTTTTCGGTGTATTTCAAGTTGGGTTGTTGCATGGAAAATTATATTTGTTTGTTCGTTTGTTTGTTTTACATTTGATTGTATTTTAAATCTTTTGATCCTACTGAAGTATTACATTTTACGTCCTGTGATTTCATAAGCATATCTTTTATTACGTATTACCCAGAAAAAAAGTTTGGCTCGATTTCAGATCCGACAAAATCCGCCTTTTTTGCAATATAATGAAATGTAAGATTTTAAATCTTTCCGTCAACAATATTTTCATCTTTCCTATAATAAAATAAATGAGAAAATATTTTTTTGCTTTACACTTGAACAGCAATTTATTTTTTGATCTCTTACAGCTTGTATAATAATAACAACAACAATAATAATAATACAAAATAGTAATGATAAAAAGTAAAACTATTTATATATTACATTGTATTATACTATTATATTATATTTTATTATATTACTGTATTATCTTGTATTATACTATTAAATTATTATATTATATTGTGTTATACTATTATATTATATTGTATTATACTAATATATTATATTGTATTATATTACTGTATTATATTGTATTATACTATTATATTATATTGTGTTATACTATTATATTATATTGTGTTATACTATTATATTATATTGTATTATATTACTGTATTATATTGTATTATACTATTATATTATATTGTGTTATACTATTATATTATATTGTGTTATACTATTATATTATATTGTATTATATTACTGTATTATATTGTATTATACTATTATATTATATTGTGTTATACTATTATATTAT
>JARUHE010324474.1:0-11231 GCA_031471125.1 Archaeomysis grebnitzkii | reverse complement strand
ATTATTATTAATATTGTAGTTTCAATTATTTTTTATTATTATTATTATTAAAATTGTTGTTTTCATTATTATTATTTATTATCATTATTATTAATATTGTTGTTTTTATTATTATTTATTATTATTAATATTATTATTAATTTTGTTGTTTTCATTTTTATTTATTATTATTATTATTATTAATATTGTTGTTTTCATTATTATTATTTATTATTATTATTATTATTATTAATATTGTAGTTTCAATTATTTTTTATTATTATTATTATTAAAATTGTTGTTTTCATTATTATTATTTGTTATTATTATTATTAATATTGTTGTTTTCATTATTATTTATTATTATTATTATTATTATTAATTTTGTCGTTTTCATTAGTATTATTAATATTGTTGTTTTTATTATTATTTATTATTATTTGTTGTTATTATTAATATTGTTATTATTATTAATATTGTTGTTTTCATTATTATTATTATTATAATTATTAAAATTGTTGTTTTCATTATTATTTATTATTATTAGTATTATTATTACTATTGTTGGTTTTATTATTATTTATTATTATTATTATTATTATTATTAAAATTGTTAATAATTTTGTTTTCATTATTATTTATTATTATTATTATTATTATTAACATTGTTGTTTTTATTGTTATTTATTATTATTATTACTATTATTAATATTGTTGTTTTCATTATTATTCACAAATATTGTAAATACATGTAAGTTTTTGTTTTATTTTTGTTAGAGTTGTTACTACATTCATTAACCTAAGTTTCATTATTGTTAGTATTCCTTTATGGTGATCAACTGTTATACTCTATTAATATTACAAGTATTATAACTTTTACTAACAATAATATCTTCTTGACATGTGTTCATACTACGATGTCTATATACACCAATGATACGATATCATTGAAACCTTTTTGTAAGCCGTTAATTACATTGTACTTTCTGTAGAATGGAATTCACATTTTTTGGGTTATTATTGAAAACGAAAATTTATTGTGTGATCATTGCTGACAGGAATACATAATTCGTGTCATCTTTGAGAGTTTTTATAATCAACCCTTTAACGACTGGTTAACCAATGGCATAAAGGTCCTCTAACCATTGTAATATTTGATAAATAACAAACTTATAAAGGAAACCATTACAAATAATGAAAATTGGTTTGATGCTAACTCTGTATAAATATGCCACGCCTGGCAATACAGTAGGATATGAACTAGCAAGATCACAGTTAAAATTCTAGTAAAAGTTGTGTCATAGAAAAACTTGACATTAGTACAAACTAGTAAATATATTATCTCAAAATAAAATGGAATAGATCGAAAAAGAACACTTTGTAATAGCAATTATAATCTATGCTTACAAGTCACAACTATTTAATTTTATTTCTAAGGTCACAATTTAATTGATTTTAATACCTATGTTTCTGAAGTATTCAATATTTTTTTTCTATAAACACAGGGTTTTGCTAATAATAAAATAAATTGATAAAACAAATAATATATAAATAAAAGTTTTAGTTTACAAATTTAATAAATATGTTTCTGTTGTCATGCACCCGTTTCTTAGAACAAAGATTTTCTTCAATAATAATAGAAATAAAAACGTAAAATAATAAACAAGCAAAACTTTCAATTTGTTTGTTAGTTAAAAATGTAAATTGGCTTTAATTAATATCTCTAAGATATATTAATGAAGACATCTTTGAAGAAAAAGTAAATGTTAAATAATGTTCAACTTTATGATCAGGTTTTTGTGAAGTTTTTTTTTGCGCGAAGAATAATCAATAACAAACTTTCACGTTACTTGTACAAAATATAATTTATTTCATTTAAATCAGACTTTAAGACTTTTTTGCCACATAATTTTGTTGTTTTGTTGTTTGCTTTAATAATTATATTCATTATTCAATGCAGTCAATTTTTTGTGTAGTTTTATTGCAAACTTCAGGGAAGACTTTTAGCGATTATCTATTGCGCTTTCTTTTGCAAAAAGGACGTTAAATGTAAAAATGTAAGGAGAGAACTAAACAAAATAATACGATTATGAAACTTTTATATAGCGATCCTATAGTTTATTGTGACTATACCGCTTTACACGGGATCTTACATTAATTACTATCCTCAACAAAGTGTGACTAACGTATATATTAATCACTCCATTCCTATCTGAATAAACAGACTCAAAGTTAACAAGAGGTTGCACCAGTACGTGTGAATAATATGTGAAAAATTAAAATTTATAAGGACATTATATAACATAGGTATATATGTTAGTAACGCTATGCCCTCAACTAAGTTTTTGATAACACCTTTTAGGAAATTATAGAATTAAATTTTAACCATAAATGCTTATAGTAAAAATGAAGGAGTCTAAGTTTACTATGGCTTCTTAAACTAGTTATGTCATATTTTAACTTATACTAAATATATACCCTATATAATGATAGAACAATGTTTAAATCATAAATGTTTAAGCTGAATTATTACAGAAGTAAGTAGCCTATAATGCAGACTTGAAACTTATCAAATCTTAATATTTTATCTTGTACTCAATATTTAAAATTAAGAAATGTTTTTTACTATGATTTATATTTAATTCAGTAGGTAACAGCTTTCATAGAATGATAGAGTAAAATTTAAACCATAGATGTATAGGTGTTTATTAAATCATAAATAAGTATACAATAAAGTAAAAACTTTGGTACATTGTGAATGGTCTTTGTTTTCCATTTAGCATACATTGGAGACAACGTCTTAAAAACAATCACCGACAACAACATCAACAAACATGTGGCAGTATTATGAATGCTTTCGCTAATCGAGTTCAATAACTCAACAAACTCAAGAAATCGTATAATATATACAATAAGATGAACACCCGAGTTTCATACAATCATAATGGTAGATTAGTCTAACATAATATGCCCATATTATGTTCCACTAAGCTACTATATGATCGTATGGAACTCAGGTTTTCATCTTATTGTAGAGATTATACGATTAAAAATCAGATTCGATTTTTCGGGAAAATGAGGACTTCACTCTAACCCAGTTCGGTAACAAACGTATAAATCCGAGTAAACTATAAAAGTCTAAACGTTCAAATTCCAGATTAGGTTTGATGAAAATTGTAGATTGGGTATAACTCAAGAAACTTTACTTGGGGTAAAATTCACATTGCAAAAAACGGTGTTGAAAAAAATTTAGTTTAATCATGAGGTCATATTACCACAATTTAAACGAAACTTTTATATAATTCATTACATACATAATAATAATAAAAAAATACAAATAAATCTTTGTTACAAACAATTATAATTGAATGTTAACATTCGAACCATTTATGTGATATTTTTTGTCGTTCTTTGAATTAAAAGAACTCTTATAGAGAAACAATGAAACATTTGAAAGACAAACTAAATACTTTCACTTAGAAACCTTATAAAAATATCATGAACTGATTTTTACATTCACTTTAAAATTAATTAATGTTATTAATTGGAATTAAAGTTTTTCAATTAATGGAACATGTTTTAGAAAAGATGATCGAATATATTACATAGGCAAAGATTGAGAGATTTATTACAAAAAAGTGTCTATGACTATATAACCTACTGTAAATCCACATTTGAAACATTTCTTCTTGTCCAATATGTAAGTTAACCCTTCAATTTCTGAATAAAAATTACCGTAAGGACTAAAATACATTGAAGTTAACATTGAAAAATACTTTTATTTTGTTGGACGAATTAGTCCTTTCAGGAGATAATTGGTTAAGCAACGTTAGATTTGGCTCTAACCTGGATGGATAACTACTATCGTAATAGACAAAATATTAAACAACTGAGGAGCATGTCTTGTATATTATAAAAATCATCATTATTGTCGTCATAATTTACATATTTTCATGTCCACTGTTTTCTATCTATCTATATTATCTTTATCTATCTATCTTCATCATATAAATCTTGTCTTACTCTATTTTTCCATCCTAGTTTTGGTCTGTCTCCTGACTTTTCTTATCTACTCTAAAACGTCCACGTTCAGATCTCTCTCTTTTTGTTGTACGTGATCATCATTATGCAGTAGCCATAACACTCAATGTTAAAAACTATATTAATTATGTGAGAACTATTGTAAACGGGTACCTATTAAACGTCGATTCAGAACAAATACTTTTTAATTATTTGTTCAAAAAAGAAAAGAATACTACCAGTGTGAACATTAACTATTTATTATAAACAAACAAGAAAACAGGACTATATGCTCTCTTATGTTTCCTTTCCTACATATCCTAACATGACATCATTTTTTCTTTTATATGTTATCTTAGGTATGCACAGCAACGTCACTAATAACATTTTATCCTTAGCACCCAATAAAACATGTTGAATAATATTTACAATTCTGTGTAAAACTGCAAACAAAACTATGATATATTATTCGATATAAATTGGTGAAGCAAATGAATGAGTTGTAATATCAACACAAAAGATCAATTAGCAAAGCAAACAGTTATTAATAGTTGCAGTTAACAAATGGTTGTGGGCTAACACCTCAAAAATTACGATTAATTAGTATTCACTAACAACAACTGTCTGAAGTTGAAAGAATGACTAGTAAGTCAGTTGAAATGCGATGGTCAAAACAAATGTTTTTGTAAAACAAATTAATTTTTTATTTGTGAATTTTCTACAAAAATTTTAATGAAAATGTTTATTTGAAATGTATAATTAATGAGAATGAATTACATTTGTATTTAAGCAACACATTGAAATAAGAATAAAAGCATAATAAAACAACAACACAGGAGTGCCATTAGCACTGAATTAAATCTCGAGAGAAATAGAATTGCGAATTCTATTGGCAGAAATATTTCACGAATGCCAGAGTGATCTATTATATCAGAGTGACATTCAGTGATAGCAAAGTGATGTATGTTTTAGAGTGACATTCGAGTAATAGATGATGCCGATGCGTTGCTCGTTCACTTTGGGCCCAGTCAGCGTTTTCTCTGCCTGCCTCACTGGGTTGCCTTCCAATCTCCTCAGCACAAGTTATCTTGTGTCGGTGCGTCCGGGAATCCTTCGCAGCTTACACATATGGAAGATGTTCAGAAAACTGGGTTGTACATCTACCTTCTCATCGGTACAAGTTATTGCGTGTCGGTGCGACTATAAATGTTTGGCATTCCTTAAATATGAACGAGGTTAATCGGACATATGAGGTTCCTTCCAAGAGATTCAACATTACTTATTTTTTGTTAGTGCGTTTGGAAATATTTTACAGTTTTAACATATGGAAAAGGATGGTCAAAAATATTGGTTTCATTCGAATAATCTCCTTGGTGTTAGGTATCTTATACTTTGACAACTTGTACAAAAGCCTAAAAAATAACAGTCTTCTTCAACTAAAAAATTATAGTAAACACAATTACTTTAAATTAATTAAATACCAACATATGCTATTTTTTGTTCGTTTCAATGTTTTAAAACAAACAAAATAGCTTAAAATTGTGTATTTGCATGACCTATAGCGGAGCGGAACCCTTATTTTTTATTCTATAGTACATATGGATGCGAATTGCCTTAGGAGTGCGTCGCTTGCATGGACATTATACCTGAGTTATAATGTATTGTACTATTGTTATACTATTATACTATGGTTTTACAATTACTATACTAGTAACTATTGTTTTACAATTATTATACTAGTAATTATTGTTTTACAATTACTATACTAGTAACTATTGTTTTACAATTATTATACAAGTAACTATTGTTTTACAATTATTATACTAGTAACTATTGTTTTACAATCACTATACTAGTAACTATTGTTTTACAATTACTATACTAGTAACTATTGTTTTACAATTACTATACTAGTAACTATTGTTTTACAATCACTATACTAGGAACTATTGTTTTACAATTACTATACTAGTAACTATTGTTTTACAATTACTATACTATTAACTATTGTTTTACAATTACGGTACTAGTAACTACTGTTTTAATTATTATACTATGATCTATAATTTATTATACTATTGTTATACTATTATATGTGATGTATTATAATATTATACTTTAATGTATTATAATATTACACTATTTTTTTCACTTAATTTCACTACTTTCTTTTAGACATTTAGTTGTAATCAAATTAACAAACTAGTCTAAATCTGTTCAAAGTTTTCATAATATTTATTTAAATACCATAATATAAAATAAAACCGATACCCTTCACTAACCGCATGTACTATGGTCAAAGAAATAATAGTCTCATCTTTAGACTAATAAAATTATAAAATATTTACCCTAAGCAACAACATATAATAAAGTTCACGTTTTAATATTTAAATCAGTCACAAAGTTTCCAAAATGCACAAAATAAAATATCCAAATTATGAAAATGTTTTTGTATATTCGCCTGTACGAAATTATTTTCAATGCATTATTCTCCAATTTCAATTGACATGTTTTCTAAGTGTGAAATTAGAGCTCAAATTCACTCCCAATGTTAACTTAGTTGATCACTTTCTATAATGCTTATTTGTTGTATAGGCTCTAGAGCAGGGATGGGGAGCTCACGAGCCTCAATATTGTTTGCCCTTTTAGTGACATACATAAAAAAATTGTCACAGATTCCAACATTTAAACAATAATTGTAAGAATAAATTTTTTTTTCGGATTTTCGCTGATATGTAAGGTAAGTGAAGACATCTTCGGCCCTTCTAACAAAGTTGTCCTGTTTGTATTATCAATGTATTAACACATCACGCGGACGTTGACTACATTAACTTATTATATAATCATTTATTAATATAAATCATAACAGAAATCTAAAATTATGTTATACAATCCTAACAACAAAATGGTTGTGTTGAAGTTAACAGATAACATAACTCTTTTATATGTCTTAATTATTTCTAAACAAGCCTTTAAACTTTTAAATATCCTTAAAAGGCTGAGGATACCTTCACTTAACTTATTAAAATAAAAATATATTTTATGATGTAAGTTTAAAGAAATATAAAATTGTAAGATTTAAATGTTTGTCGTCCGTAGACTTCTTTCATTCTAAATTTACTGCCAATGCTCAAAAATATCAAACCTCTACTCTTAAATTAAGTGTAAATACGTGGAACTTCATGAAATTTTAATTTTATTGTTACACCTAAAATATTTTTTATAAATATTTATTTAATTCGTGTATAACAAAACACTAAAACATGGGTAGTGACAGAAAAGATGGTATGTTATACTAAAAAGTAATTAAATATATTTCAATACAAATGATGTTTCATTAAAATTATTTTACTAAATTTTTCAGCTCGCACGATGAAACAAAGCAATTTAATATAAAATAAAAAGTAATAACCAGTTAGGTAATACAAGTAATGTCAGTTAAAAATAGTTGTCTCACATACATTTTAGTTTTAATTAAAATTTTAGTGGATATTACAGCTATAGTTCTAGAAATAACTTATACATTTACTTATATCTAACTATTTATATTATTTTTTAAAAACACAGAATAAAATTATTTTAAACTATTAAGTTCGATAGTGTATATCCATATATTTTAACGACAATAAGAATTGTTTTTCTTTTATAATTTAAGAATAAAATAAATCAGAAAATACTAAAACAAAATACATTTATTTAAGGCATCTCAAAAACTATTTTTTCGGGTAACCCAAGAAGTGAAATTCTATCTCAGCCGGGAAAAGAATTCTGTGCATGTGAAAAATTAACACTTTCGGTTTTTCTTATTCAGCAATAACATAAATTTACGTTGTTATGAATTTTCTTTTAATGTTTATTAAGAAAAATCATTATTATTACCGAATTTAAATTGTATCTTTGTAAAAACAAAAACAAATATGTATTTTTATGAGTTTAAAAGGTTAAATGAAATCGTTTATTTATACAGTTTGTTTATTTGTTTGTCTAGCTGTCACACAATCGTTTATTGACTTCTGAATTAACTTGCTAGCACTTTGAAATTAACCGATTAGTATGATTTAAATGAAAATAATAATAAAGGGTTAAAATGGTTAGTTTTTAATATTTTGTATTTTTTCTCATACATGTTTAAAGCTACAACTAAGATATATAAGTTATAACATACAAAGATTAGTCACAATCACTGTGAATATGTAATTTAGAAAATTTCGGGCATAAGTGTGAAAAAAATATATTCACTTCTAGCCCTCGGGTGACGAGAGCTCTCTCTTCAAGCTACGAGATCAATGGCGTCTTATAGGGAATGTACAGTAAGATAATACTTCATTATTCACGTAGCTTGAAGAGCGAGCTCTCGTCACCCGAGGGCTGTACAGTTGAAAATGTGTATTCACATTTCTGCCCGTGAACGTTTAAATTAAAAGCAAAATTAACAGATCATTTTCCGCAAACCACCCTAACAAGAATTGTTGGCCATGTACAATAACACAATAAAAACAAAACAATTTTAATACAAATAAAAAATAAAAATAAAAATAAAAATAAAAATAAAAAATAAAAATAAAAAATTAAAATAAATAGAATGTAAATAATATCGAAAACTCATGACGATTACAATTAAATTTTAAAAATTTTCACTGAAAAAGTTTGGTTTTTAAATTATTTTATTTATATAATCGATTGATGGACATTGAAAGCGATTGAATGTGATTTGTGGACATTAAATGCGATTGAATGTGATTTGTGGACATTGAATGTGATTAGTGGACAATGGATGTGATTGAATGTGATTGGTGGACAATGGATGTGATTGAATGTGATCGGTGGACATTGGATGTGATTGAATGTGATCGATGGACATTGGATGTGATTGAATGTGATTGGTTGACATTGGATGTGATTGAAGGTGATCAGTGGACATTGGATGTGATTGGTTGACATTTGATGTGATTGAATGTGATTGGTGGACAATGGATGTGATTGAATGTGATTGGTGGATAATGGATGTGATTGAATGTGTTTGGTGGACAATGGATGTGATTAGTAGACATTGAATGTGATTGGTGGACATTGGATGTGATTGGTAGGCATTGAATGTGATTGGTGGATATTGCATGTGATTGAATGTGATTGGTTGACATTGGATGTGATTGAATGTGATTGGTGGACAATGGATGTGATTGGATGTGATTGGTGATCATTGGATGTGATTGAATTTGAGTAAGTTGAAAGACAAAATATTTTTCTGACACCTCAAACAAAAGAATTATCACATGTCAATCATGATCGTATGTATAAGGTATAGGCTTTTATATAGACGCCATTTTTGTTGTAATTGTTTTCCAGTAATTATGTTTTGTGTTTGGTCGGAATCAGTCAATTACTTATCACAATCACAAGACATTCTCAAATTTTACAACTCTATGACTGATCCAAGCACATATTGTTTGATGGGTAACTTTGAGAGAAAAAAAATGAATTTGTAACATTTAAAATCCTAAAAAATTATAAAATAATTTAAATTTCAGTTTCAAAATTTGTCTTCACTGAGGAAAAACTATTTTGAAATTTTTTGACAGGATTATTTCTAGTTCTTCACCATAAGATCTTATAGCTAAATCAACATTTTAAATTTATTTCAAAGGCATGCATACCATTTATGTATTCTTGATTAGAGCTTATAAATACAAATTTATATAAAGCATGCTACACTGAAATCACTTGACTAACTTTTATGTCTAAGATAGTCAAAATTAACATCATCAAATTGACTAACCTTTGTTAATAATGCATACTTTTTGTTCATTCAATCAACTTTATTTTGATTTGATCAACTTTCTTATGGTTAAATCAAAATCATCTCACAATTTACAAGAACGTTTATTGAATTAACAAAAAAGTATGCACTGTTAACATTTGCTAGTCAATTTGATGTCAATTTTGACTATCTCAGACATAAAAGTTTGTCAACTTTTCCTATCACATATAAGAAATAGTTTATTAAAACAAAGAAATTTAGTAATAATTGCTCATTGAAAAAGAAATAAAAATACAGAAGTTGTAGTAATAGAGACAACGAATACACATTATATGACGTAGGTTATTTTTGTATTTTAATAATAAAAATGAACTATTTGTTTTATTGTAGTGCAAACTTAATAGCGATAACATACAGTATCTTATATATTTATAGTTGCCACCCGCTTTAACAATAAACATTAACATGAAGAAATAAGTATATAACACAAACTTATATGACCTTACCTCTCCTACATATAGGAAACAAATAGTTGGTGACTGTTAATGGGTTGATACCATCAATTATTGGTCAACATACCTGAAATAAGAGAAGTTTTTTTTAATTAAAAACATTAATATATTTTTTAATTGGTTGAACATCTATCAAATACTTTTAACTTGCAGTACGAATAAAATAAAATTTCCCGAGTTTGATTGAATGTAAGAAGATGATAAAAGTATTTTTAGTATTTATTATTTTTTCAAAAGTAAATTTATGAATCAGCTATAAATGGTAGTGTTAGAAGTACAGTTTTTAACAAACGTGTCAACCTTCTAACCAATTTCATTTAAAGTTAAGTTTTTAACCATTTGCTTAAATAAAAGTTTAAAAATAAATTGTATTAAATATAAAAGACACTTAAGGAAGACATCAAAAAATAAAAAGACCCACAATAAGAGAAAAACAGTAAAAAGGACCAAAATTAATTATCTTGTTTTACTTTTTCCTCAAAAACTTTTTGTTTTTTTCTGTCTTTTTTTCAGGAGATGTTCCCAGAGTTTAATTTGGGGCTTCACATGCGAACCCAACTTTCCACAACTCTTCTTTTCTTTCATTTAAGTCCTTAATTAAAAATTTCATCTTTATTATTTCATCTTTTTTGTGTAGATGTTTTATTACTTATTTACTTCCATTTTTGAAATGTAAACTTAAGCTTACCAAACTCATTGGCATAGCATTTGGCTAGTTTTAGTATTACAAGTATATTTTTATTTTATGTAATTGCTTATAATTCAAAACTTCTGGCTTTTTATTTTTTTGAATTTAACAATATATACAAATTCAGAAAAAAAATTAAAGAGTATGATAAAATGGGTTTGTGAAAAAAAAAGTTTCATGGAATAACTAGATACCAATAAAATTTGGTAAGTTCTATATTTTAAAGATTAAAATTGTATTTATATCAGTATAAATACATAAATGTATATATATA
>JARUHE010324473.1:0-19595 GCA_031471125.1 Archaeomysis grebnitzkii | reverse complement strand
GTAACCTCAATAGGTTCATTGCTGTGTTGAGTAACCTCAATAGGTTCATTGCTGTGTTGAGTAACCTCAATAGGTTCATTGCTGTGTTGAGTAACCTCAATAGGTTCGTTGCTGTGTTGAGTAACCTCAATAGGTTCGTTGCTGTGTTGAGTAACCTCAATAGGTTCATTGCTGTGTTGAGTAACCTCAATAGGTTCATTGCTGTGTTGAATAACCTCAATAGGTTCATTGCTGTAATCAACCAACCAACCAGGATGTCCGACCTTTATTTGGATCTTGGAAGATGACTCATTTTTGCCCATTTCTGTTTTTATTAAAACCGTAAGAATATCCGAGACAATTTTAGAGTCTTGTAAGACGAACGAAGATCTTGAGCGGAAAAATCCTTTATCAGGCACTCGGTATCCAGCCGTAAGCAGCCGCTTACTACAAACACAATCACTCCCAACAGAGTCTTTGTAGCTTAACTATTTCACTCTAGTTGGGATACATATGTCCCATACACTACACTAATTATAATGTATTTACATCCGAATAACCTTAATTAATCAGGGCTGAATATCCACAGATTGCAACGCCTGGCATCGCATGCTCATTTATATACATTCATTCATCCCTTCCCAGTAGAGCAATTTGTTAAGATCCTGTACCGTCCTAAAAAGACTAGCCTGGTTTGGAGCCGAATATAAATTGTTTGTCTAATGCAATGCACGACATCCAACCAAACTGGCTGCATCGCCTTCAATTATGTAAAAGGAGACTGTGGCCGGAGTGGAAGCAACTGCAAGCAACGAAGTCCTTGTGTAGGATGGTATTGATTCTGCCTTGGCACTCCACCAGTAACTACCGCTAGTATTATTGTCATTACTTTGTAGTAGTATTAGTTACTATTATTATTACTTTGTAGTAGTATTAGTTACTATTATTATTACTTTGTAGTAGTATTAGTTACTGTTATTATTATTATCACTGCTTACTATTATTACTAATTTGTAGTAGTATTAGTTACTATTATTATTACTTTGTAGTAGTATAAGTTACTGTTATTATTATTATTACTGCTTACTATTATTACTAATTTGTAGTAGTATTAGTTACTATTGTTATTACTTTATATTAGTATTAGTTACTAGTAATTCGCTGCTAGTACTGTTACTCTACTGCTCATAATTACCTCTTACCGCTAGTACTATTACTACTGCTTACTATTATTAGTATTTATTATTATTACTTATTAGTTACTATTGTTATTCGCTGCTAGTACTGTTATTACTGCTCATAATTACTACTTACCGCTAGGACTATTACTACTAGTCGTGGCTAGTACTGTTACTAATATTGTCAGTAGCCTATAAGTTGCAATCAATTTCAACTGCTACATCGCTACTAATTTCCTCCAAGCATGCACAAATACTCTTAGGGTGCAGCGCTGGGCTTCGGCCTGTTTATTTATAGAATCAATCAATTAATCCAAGCATTCACATTGAGAACCGGGACCCATCAATGTTAATAAGAGAACGAATGTTCTGTGCAAGGGTTAAGGTACAAAAAGTTCGTTTTTGGTAAAGCGCTACACCTGTCTTTCAGCGAAGTCAGGCGACGTCGGATCTGGTTATACCTTAGATTGGGGACTAACGTTCTATTAAAACACTCAGACGGTGAATGTGCTGTGCAGCCATGGCCTTGTTAATTGGTAAACAAATTTTACAAACCTTTCAAAGCTTTGATATTGTTATACGGACTAAAATGCATGGCAGATAATATTGAGAGCATGTGTTATTAAATGTTATTATTTTATTACAATGGCGTTAATGTTACACTTCCGAACACGTTGCATGCTGTGGCAAAGGATAAAATTGGCTTGTAATATTGTAACCGTCACTGGCTTAAAGCTGATATTCACACTTGCAACTAAACTAGTATTTGATAGCAGATATGTTCATTCATTATCACCAAAGAATCGAATTAAACATTAATCCTAACGCGAAAACAAAGCTATTAAACCAGGTGAAATAGCTTCTACTTTCATCCAACTATCGACAAATTCATAAACTATTTGGCATTTGACTGAATAATCTCTCCGTTCTAGCACAGCCGAAGACGTGAATGAAAAGACGAAAGTCTTCTTACCTTCGGGAGGGGATGGGGGAGGGGGTCACAGTGACTCATCGCCCCCTCCCCCCATTTCGGTCTCCTTTCGCAAGGGCTTCCCCGCTCAACTTTTCCCAGATGATGATGCATTTTATACGGCGGATTTTCAAATGATTTTCGTCGCGATTTTCTTTTATTTATTTCCTTGTGCAGGCGCGTCGGCAGAAAAATATTTCTGCAGATGCACATGCTTCGCTATAGAAAATGGTATAACAAGAAAGTTGTATAAACTTCAGACGGATTATTTGGGCGTTACAATATTACTTTATATTAAATTGAAAGCTAAATTGTTTTTAATGCATTAACCTTGACCATGTCATAAGAAGCCCTCGAGCCAAATCTATAGATTGCCTTTCCATCAACTCAACAACATTCATCTCATGAACACGAAAGTTAATAGTAACGTCTCAAGATCCTTAGATGTTGGTGAAACAAAGTAGAAACTATGCGTGCGGTCAATGAAATAAAGTAGGGACTATGTGTGCGGTCGATGGAATTAGCATTCTGTAGATTCTTGAAAGTTCCAAAATTCTTTCTGTTTTACACAAACTATTTTATCTAAACTAAAATGGAATTGTTTTTAGATAAAAAAATACTTAGGTTAAAACGAAAAATGATTGGTTTTAGAATTCGCGAGTTTTCAAACACTTCGTTGTTGATGTAGGTTGAAGAGCGAACTCTGTTCAATGTATACTTCACATTGTCAGTTTTTATTGACGTTTATTCACAAATTCATTATTCACCAATTGCGGCTAAAAACCCTTCTATATCGAGACGAAAATTTATTTTTAAAGTGAAGCTTGTGATGTATTAATAACGTTACCTGGCGGCACTGATTTAACCTATGGTTGCAGTACCTAACCTTACCTAACTCAACCTTGCAGGTGAATCGTTGAACCAATCACCATTGAACACAAAAATAACTTGTGCTGAAAAATGATGAGAAAATCGGAAGGAATTTCTTCTTTAAAGGCGGCTCCATTTGTGTGAATATTCGAATATTTTCAATTAAAAGAATTCCAACTTTGAGTTTTCGTTCCATCGTCTTTATTTCGAAGGATTCTTTGGCTTTTGTGTATTTCATTCCTGGTTTGTTGTTATTGTTAATATTGTTATTATTATTATTGTTAATATTGTTATTATAATTATTGTTAATATTGTCATTATTATTATTGTTAATAATATTAATATTGTCATTATTATTATTATTAATACTGTCATTATTATTATTAATATTTTCATTATTATTACTATTAAAATTGTCATTGTTATTACTATTATTATGGTTAACCGCGATTTTTATTCAAAGGTTTAGAGAAAAGTTTATTTCAAACAAATGAAAGAAAAGTTGTATTCAATAATTACACAATTTTATAAACTTTTTAATATACAAACAGCTTTTAATGCATAGTATTTACCCATGCTTGTTTACTAACATCATTCTTAGCTTGTTAATTATTTCCCTTTTAACGAATACTATTTTTGTTAATGTTATTAAACTTATTACCATCAAAACAAGACCTTGAAAGAGAAACTAGGTGGCCATGATCAGACTTATAGATGCTTCTCAAGCATTTACAAAAAGTTGTTATATTATATGTTTGTTGTTATATTATGTTTTTATGAAAATTGGTCTAACCAGTGCATGAATGGTCCTGAGTTTTTTGAATTTTTGGATCTAATTAATTTTTCATTTTATTTCCTAAATATAAATGAAGAATTTTCTTGATTAAAATTAAATGGAATAAAGTTCTGAAGAAAAAATAAAGTTTCCGGATTTTGATATTCTTGTTTCGTTTCTCGAGTTAAGAAAAGTGAATTTATAGCTCTTCAAAATTCTTTGAAAAATCCCCAACAATTAAATCCGGGACTTAGGCTCGCAAGAAATTCCTTCCATGAATTCGCCACGAACGATAAGTGTTATTTGCAACGGCAAATGTAATGTATTTTGGTCCTTAGGGTAATTGCTTATGCCTTTGGAGAGTTAGAGGAGTTAGCTGCATTAATTTAGGCTTTATTTATTCTTGTTGTTCTTGTGATTTTGCAGATTGTCTTTTCTTTTCACTTGTTTTGTATACTTTCACAACACCGACGTAACTTCACATCTGGCAGTGAAGCTAAGTAACGCTTAATCTGTTTGTTGTATCTATATATGACCATTGACCAACTTGCAACACCCGATGCCTTATTTCAGACCGTAAATGTGCTTAATACCCAAAGTCTGGTCCATGAAACTAAAAGTTTGATTTCAATACTATGAAAAGTTGATGGTGATTCATTCATTAAAAAAAATGTCCACAAATTTTTTTATGGAAATTGTTTTAAGTTTTTGACACTCTTTAAACTACTAATTCTTACGTTCTCTTTTTCCTATTTGTTTTTCTCTATTTTTATTTTATCTATTTCTCTTTCCTGTGTTTTTATTTTATTTATTTCTCTCTTATGTGTTTCTCATTTATTTCTTTTCTTTCTTTATTTTCTTTCTTTATTTTCTTTTTTCTCTTTTCTTTATCCGTTTCATTTCTTTGTTTTCTTCTTCATCTGACTTTAACCTTGAAAGTGTGTTTGTTAAATATGTAGAATAATTCGACCGTTTCCAATTGGACGCCATGGTATGAGCGTCGACACTAAAATGTTGTCGATTTAATCAAGTAAAAGGAAAAAGTTGTCATCAACGAATTATTATTTCTCGTCAATTCTATCACAACTTTTATCTCCCATTTTCTTGCTTCTACATTTTTCAAATTTGAGATTGGGATAGGGTGAATATAGTGCGGGGGGGGAGGTGTTTCTGATTTTAATCTACGTAATTGTTTGCTTAAGAACGTTCTTCTGACATTTTGCAAAGTTATCCATAGCGTTTTGACACGTGCAGGCATTTATAACCACCGGTTTAGGTTTTGTTGTTTATTTACTCTAGATTTTTAGGTATGGCTCCATTTAACATTTGTAGCTGATGAGTAGTTCATTAATTGCAACAGTGCTTGGAATCTCTGGAAGATCATTTTAAATATATGCCTCAGACCTTCAATTAATAATAATTTTTCTTGAAAGTATGATTATGGAGATTGAATGTGTGCAACTCCTAACCGATCCAACTAGACATCCCATAGCTTCAGTGTCAAACAATAGCACATGTGAGATAACCCACGTTCAATTAACATTGAGCTTACCTCACTTGTGCTGTGGTGCAGGTTAGACTATGGAAACCTAATTACAAGCTGCCTATCTAACTCTACCCGACTCCATCTTAATCCAAGTCACGTACATTGATAGTTAATGCTGGATGGAATGCTTTACCATCATAATGATGTGAATAGTGTGAAATAATTTCGTTTGTTTGTTTGTTTAATGTAAAGATTAAAGTAGAAATAAAAAATCGATTCATTCGAGATGGAAGAACAGCTGCATTGCCGTTGTCTTGTCTTTGCATCTTTCATCTGCTCAGTTTTTTACCGCCAGTTTTAATCTGTGTGTGTTTGGCGCCAAATTATAAATAAATATATACAAATTAACACGAATATAATGTAAATTAATAATTAAAATATAAATACAAATACATGTAAATAAATACATAAATAAATGTAAATAAATACATAAATAAATGTAAATAAATACGTAAATAAATGTAAATAAATACGTAAATAAATATGTAAATAAATGTAAATAAATACATAAATAAATGTAAATAAACACATAAATAAATACATAAATACATAAATACATACATAAATAAATGTAAATAAATACATAAATAAATGCAAATAAATACATAAATAAATAAATAAATAAATACATAAATAAATAAATACATAAATACATAAATAAATAAATACATAAATAAATGTAAATGAATACATAAATAAATGTAAATACATACATAAATACATGTAAATACATACATAAATACATGTAAATACATACATAAACACATAGATAAACACAAATGTGTTAACAATAAATGCATATTATAAATACCAGTGGTTAATAAATCTTTAAAAATGGTACATTACAAGATCAGTAAGAGGTTGCACCAATACTTAGATACAAATTTAGGAATAACTCCTCGATATAGAAAATAAATACAACATCAAACCAATTTGGTGTTAAAACTTGGCTTATGGAGTTGAAATTAACATCAACTTTTGTACTGAACAAATATTTATTGTATAAAAAAATGTTTGACTAGTCGAGTGTTTAACGGCATCTTTGCTACCCCGTTGATTGTATCCATAAGGAGCTGAAACAAAATTTTCGTTTACGTTCTCATGAACTAATCTCCCGCAAGTATAATACATAGCTAAATAGTAAATTTGTACACCATTGACATGAGAGAACGTCAATATGCCTATAATCGAATGCAATATTTTTTATACCGTAGATAATTTCAGATTTTTTGTTATTTTAGGTTAAAATGAGGAGAAATAACTTGTTAAATATGTCTCATACACCAAAAGGTTCAGGTATTTATTTTTTTAAATATATTTACTTCAAATTTTCAGAGTTTAACAATAAATATGCATGTATAAATACAATGTAATATTTTAAAAGAAATCCATTTTTTTAAATTATTGTTATTTAAATATTTTAAATTTTACAATTGTATTGTACATTAGAAAAATCAATAATTGCTCAACATTTAAGCCGCTTGGCGGTTTAGGCATAACTAGTTTTAAATAAACTTTTCTTTAAACCTTCAAATAGAAATAAAAAAATAATGTTCTAATAAGTAAATACTGATTTCCCACAAAAGTCCTTAGAATGTTATATTATTTATTTTCATTTATACAAACTTTTCTGTAAAATATTTTTTGTTGTTTAAAAATATGGCAAAATCTCGGTATAGTCCAAAAATCACCAACCGCCCCAATACCACGACCAACACCAACACCAACCAGAGGTCGTTTATAGAAGCTGTTCTTTTGAACATAGCTTAATAATACTATTGATGATATTTAACACAACTAGTAGTAATAGTAGTAATAAACACTACTAACAAAAATATATAAATGTAATGATAATAAATGATAATACTATTGGTAAGAAGTAACAGTATAACACTAGTCAATAATGTTGACAGTTTAATAGTAATACTAAATGAAATTAATACTAAATAATACTAACACTGAATAATATTAATACTGAATAATATTAACACTGAATAATATTAATCCTTAATAATATTAACACTGAATAATATTAATACTAAATAATATTAATACTAATAAATACTATAAATAATATTAAGACTGAATAATATTAATACTGAATACAATTAATAATAATAAATACTATAAATAATATTAACACTGAGTAAAATTAATAATAATAAATACTATTAATAATATTATGATTATTATGAGATGAAATATACAACTTGAATTATTTTGAACAAACATAATTAATTAGATATAAAGTGTGCAAACATTTTAAAATATATCAAAAGGGTGGTAATTATAAAATTCTATTAATTATAATAATAGTTAATTATTATAGGTGGTTTGTTTGTATGTATGTGTATTATGTATGTATCGGTATTAATATGTATGTCTATTATGTATGTATGTGTATTATGTATGTATGTGTATTATGTATGTATGTGTATTATGTATGTATGTGTATTATGTATGTATGTGTATCATATGTATCGGTATTAATATATATGTGTATTAATATGTATGTGTATTATGTATGTATGTGTATTATGTATGTATGTGTATTATGTATGTATCGGCATTATGTATGTATCGGTATTATGTATGTATCGGTATTAATATGTATGTATCGGTATTATGTATGTATGTGTATTATGTATGTATGTGTATTATGTATGTATGTGTGTTATGTATGTATCGGTATTAATATGTATGTGTATTAATATGTATCTGTATTAATATGTATGTGTATTATGTATGTATTGGTATTGCTGTATGTGTGTATATGTGTATTATGTATGTATCGGTATTGGTATTGCTGTATGTTTGTATATATGTGTATTATGCATGTATCGGTATTGATATTTGTGTATGTTTGTATATACGTGTATTATGTATGTATCGGTATTAATATTGCTGTATGTGTGTATTATGTATGTATCGGTATTAATATTTGTATGTGTATTATGCATGTATCGATATTGATATTGTTGTAGGTGTGTATTGTGTATGAATCGGTATTGATGTTTATGTACGTATGTATGTGTTTCAAAAAAATATAATAACCACTGTTTATAATATTTGTTTAAAAAAAATCTTCAGAGCCTCTACCTGCATGGTTTCTGTTCACCAATGAACTGCTGGTGACCCAATGATCATAAGTTATAGGCGCGTTCTCGCCCAAGTTTTTCTTGATTTAAATCACATTGACACAATGTTATAACCATTTTGATCGAATCAAGAAAAGTGGATTCAATAAAATCGTACACCATTGCATCAATGTGATTTAAATCAAATCAAGTTTGATCGTGGAAGCGGCTGTGCCTCATTGCCGTGGCACAGCGGCTGGGTCCGACCATCGTTCTAAACCTGAGGTTGTCGCCACAATCATGTCACATGTCGGTGATGCACACATAATCTGTCGGTGCTGAGTAACCTCGGGTTGCAGTGTTGTGCTTCTGTCCAACTTCAATGTATTCGATCCATCCGAATCGTTTGTAATGATTTATTTGACAGTTTATTTTTGGTGAGATTTATTTGACAATTTATTTTTGGTGAGATTTATTTAAGAATTTATTTTTGGTGAGATTTATTTAAGAATTTATTTTTGTTGAAGTAAGATTTATAAATGTTTGAAACATATTACTTTAGCCTTTCCTCTGCGATTTCCTGCAACAAATAAAATGGTGTATAATTAAGTCTTTTGAAATTAACCGGACTGAATTTTACATTTACAATACATGTTTGTATGTAAGGCAAATTATCATCGTTGGGATGAAAACCCACTAAGGTTCATGATTTAAAACAATCTTTATTAAATGACACTTTCGTTGCAATAAATAATATAAGATTCATCCAACAATTCAACGCAAATTATTACCATTGAAGTTATTGTTGAAAATAACCGTTATTGAACGAGTGGAATTCCACCTTTGTGCCTTAATGGGTTAATCCATCAATGGTTTTCTTCATCAATGGTTTTATGGTCGAGTTTATGCAATGGAAAACCGAATAAAAAACATCCAATGTTAATTATTATTCTCGTAAATATCAACGTTATTCAACACATAAATATGGATATACATGTATAAGTGTATGTAAAAGTATATATATGTATGGCTATGTACAAGTGCATATATATGTGTGGCTATGTACAAGTGCATATATATGTGTGGCTATGTACAAGTGCATATGTATGTATAAACATGTATACATTGTGTGTATATGTATGTATGTATATATAGATATATGTATATATGTATGTATATACGTATGTATAAACATAAATACAAATCTATTCACATCTATAAATGTTATATTGTACCGATGTACTGTGAGATGTATCCGGCTCAACAAATAAACTTATCACATGGATATATACAAGATATGCACAAACATCTTCTATCGATCTATGTTAGTGAGTAACTAATTTAGTTCCACAGACTAATCGATAGAAAGACAGTCTGTTGAAATATAATTCTATTTATTTTACAAATCCAAATATATTTTCGTTTATGTAGGATTTGTGAAAGTATTAAATATATTTTTACATGTTTGTATTAAATATTTTTTTGTGAAAACATCAAATGTATACATTTATAGATAGCATTTATGTTTGTTAAATGTTGTATATTAATATAAATGTTTATCGTCGAGTAATAAATGATTTTGCAATTGTATTATGTTATACAAATGTATGCATATGTATGTGTATTTATATGTATTAAACATACACATACACACACATGTACATTTTATTGCAATACAATTTTCGACTGTTCATCATGTTATTGCAAAGGCAAGAATATCCATCGCCTCTCCATTCGTAAGCACCGATCCTGAGAATTATCGAGGAGACAAATTCAGGTTCTCCTCGTCTCTTTCTCGGCCGCTGTGCGCATGCGTCGATTCTTCCGCCACACCCTGCCTGGATACCGCCAGTGACCGTCCATCGTGAATCCCTCCTCAGTCTGCGCTAGACCCTGCATCGCTGTGGGACTCTCCCTTTGGTTTTCAGTCGCTCGCTCGTTCTCTCGCTCGACCCAATCGTACCGTGGCTCTACCCTGTGCTGGATGTTGCCCACTCGAGACTCTTTATAGCCCACACGCCCACTTAGTCAGTCTAGCCCACCCTTAGTCTGGTGGTTATATCAGTCCACAGTTAAATGTTGGAAGGCTTTCGTGTGTCCACCCTCTCCTTTTGCATTTAAAGGACCACCTAACCTCTTGCCTAACCATAGTATAATCCGAATCCTTTTTGTTAACGTCCACCCAAACACATTCTTCCAAAATGTTGATCGGGCTTGTGAGAGATTCGGTTCTTCGGTGTTTCTGCCAAACATGCTCTGTAAATTCGGCGCTGCAAGGTATTTTATTTAAGTTTTTGTTTTCATTTTTCAATAAAAAAAGAATTAAAGTAACGATTTAGTGCGATTGACAACCTTCTTATTTGATTTTCCATTCACTCCTGAATTTAGATTTGCTAAAATTTCTAATTAATAATAATGATTTAAAGTCATTTTGATTTTTAAAGTAAACAACCAATAGTTTTTATCCAATTTTATATAATAATGACATTTTAACTAATTTAGATTATAGTTTAACAATTTTAAGTCTTTTTGGAATTTTTGATATTAAAAAACTAGTTTAATATTTATTTATTTATGTTTATGGTCAACAATTTTGTGCTTTTAACTCCACTTTTAAGTGAACAAATGTGAGGAAAACTTGAGACGTGAACTAGACTTCAGTAACTGAAACCTGGATTTATATTACCGCGGTGTTTATCTGGATTTCACCAGCACTTATCCGGATTTTTACCGGCACTTATTTTTAACATGTCACAAACATTTGCCGCAAAAGAAATATATTTTGCCCACTAAGTCTGAAAATACGATTTATTATTGTTATAACAATAATAATGATAAAATCAATAATTGTTATTATTATTGTTATCAGTGAAATTTGAGTGGTTTATGCATCAAGGATTGATCGCGTGTGATTAAATAGTGAATTATTAAGTGAAGTTATGAATACGTTGACATACTTGATTGCAAATATTTGTGGTAATGGTGTTCGTAGATTTATTAACAGCTCGTGTGTGTGATTAAACTCCGCTAAACAGAACTCGTTCTTTAAAAATAGTAATAAATAATAATAATAATAATAATAATAATAAATATTGAATTCCATCTTCCGGCAAGGGAGTGTCGACATTGCAGACATCTCCGATGTCTATAAGTATATAATTTACTGAATTAAATAAATTGTAGTCAAGTTATACAAAAGCCAATAATGTATAAATACTATCCACTATGACCAGGAATTTATTTTCCTTCAAACAAAAATTTGTTTGAATTAATTATTTTTTATATTTATTAAAAGTACAATCGAATAAGAATGATCTAAATATTCTAAATGTTATGTTTTTCTTATTGTAAATGTAAATGTAAAAATATTCTAAATGTTATGGCCACAAACAAGGTTACCCAAAATCGATCCTCCCTTTTTTGTCTGCCACAAACTCTTCAAAAATTCAAACAAAATGTCAAATTTAAAGATATGTCTGAAGTTAAGACCATTCATGTGTGTGTCCCATGTAAAAAATAAAAATGGGCGTGTTGCTTAGCCAGTCCCATCTGCAAAAGAACATGTTTTTAAATATAAATGGTATGAACGATTTTTGAGCAATATTTCAATGTAATTTAATGGTATAAAGTTTAAATTTTTTATTGTATACCGTATTTGTTTTAGAGAAAATCATCACGATCGGTTTTGTAATGTATATTAATGGTTCACTGTGTGAATGGTTTATTATAAACAATATTGGTATTTTGATTGATGAAAGATAAAAGTAATCCGTGGGATTATGTATGTCATTTAGTGGTAAATCCATGCGATTGGTGAAGATTTATGATGAAAATATGCGATTTGTGAAACT
Organism: Archaeomysis grebnitzkii; assembly: GCA_031471125.1. Lineage (NCBI taxonomy): Eukaryota > Metazoa > Arthropoda > Malacostraca > Mysida > Mysidae > Archaeomysis > Archaeomysis grebnitzkii. The sequence goes on along the minus strand of JARUHE010324473.1, from coordinate 7,349 downwards.
ATTTTGGATGTGATATAAAGAAAATTGTTGCATATATAAAACTAGATTTGAAATTACAATGAAAGCCAGTAGTTGTCATTTATTTTTAATACATCAAATTTGTGTAAACATTTGCCAAACCCTAAACGTGTTGTGTCTGTGCAAAGCCTATGTCTGAGCATGCGCGTATAGACTTCTATGTGCGTGCATGTGCCTGCGTCTGATTTTGCCTAAAGTGTGCGCATGTCCACGATGGGGATGTTAAATAATTAAAATAGTACGATTGATGGCACCTGGAAAACAATTTGCTTGTTCAAAGCATTTAGATGATCTGTTAATGAAGTGTTTGAATTATCGCCAACCATTTTGCTCTTCTTGTTGGCTTTCTCCCCTGGGTTATCAATAATAATAATCATTTTGTTATTGATAATTAGTATTAGTTATCTTATTACCAATAATTAGTATTGTTATTAATAATTAATGTTATTATTGATAATAGTATTGGCAATACTAATGATAATAGTGCTAATGATAGCACTAGTTAATTGTTATTGTAAATATTGCTACAAGTTTAATTTGCTATTTGAAACGTTTATTCATGTTATTTGTACAGCTATAACAAAAGTCTTGGGTTTATAACCCAACCAACATAAGCTTTACTTTCTCTTTTTTATAGACATAAATTAACGAACAAAACACATAATTATGTATCACAAGCCATAGGACATTTAATATTCATGCCAATTAATTCTGTTGTTCTGCATGAAGCACCAATTATGCAAAATCGTCTTCCTATATCCAAATTAATTAATATAATTGTGCAATCATTTCAACGCCCAATTAGTTCTATAGTTGCTAACAAGGAGCATGTTTGAAATAAATTTGAAGTTTGACGTGTTTAAATGTTTATATAGATTATATTTATATATTGGATTTTAAACTGGTTAGATTTTTCATTAAACAAGTCATTTAACTCTTTTTTTAAATCTCTCAAATCAAATGAATATATTCATTTCTGTGATTATACATTAAATAGTAATCTCTGTTGAAGTTTATACAATAAAGAATAATGGCAAACATCTAAGAGAGCAGTGGTATAATCGTCATCAGTTAACCCTATACGCAATTACTGGTCATTCCAGTATAGACTGAATCCTACTAAAGTTATCATTGGAAAGAACCTTTATTATGTAGGACGAATTCGTCATTTCTGCCACAAAAGGTGAACTGTTCCATTAACTAAACATTTTATCTTGAAATGTGCCATCCTTTTTATGTTGCCTGTTGCCACTGGCTTTCTGCTTTGATGTCATATTTTTGTGCTGACATCAATGAATGAATGACTGCTTCTACCTCCGAAATGTGGTTTGCCAAATGCAGCTGGTCGAAGGCACTCTTTAATTTGAGACTTGCTCTTTAGCAGGACTCTTTTTCGTCAATAACTAAAAAGTGTAATTGTTCATATTTGTTCGTTCTAGTTTTCGAGTTGATTCTTTTTCGTTTTTTTCCAATCTATTCTTTTAAAGTTCGTTGTTTTGATAAGATCTTTTTTATTTTTGATTTGAGGCTCTACAACAAAGTTTGTTTACACATAATTGTTTGTATGGTGTCCTCAATTAATGCAATAAAATAGTTTTTCATGGTTAAGGATTTTGATTTAGCTCATTATGAGGTTATTTGAAGCTCTACAACAGTTTGTTTAATAATAATAGTTTATACGGGTTTCCCCAACAACACCCGTTACTTCTTTTAAATTTAATAGAATTTTTTATTTGAGTGAAAAATTGTTTTTTAACTTTGTTAAACTTTTTGATTAAATTCATTATGAATTTATTTCAAATTCTACAAAGTTTTATTTAATTTAGTTGTCATAGTCATAGTGAGGTGTCATGGTTATAATATTATTAATTAATAACTTTGATTAAATAATGCATCCAATAATAGTTTCTTGAAAAAGTTACGTTTATTGAGATTAGCAAATAATATTTATTTATAGGACGTTTAATAGGTCCTCTATGATTATAACTTTTACTAACATTATTTGGATCGACAATAGCACAAGTGAGGTAACCCACATTCAAATAACAGAGCTTACCTCACTTGTGCTGCTGTTGATTTATTTGTTTTCTGTGATTGATGGAGTCCTTGTCAAATCCATTTTTAATAGTACTTAGCTTAATTACAATTAATTATAATATTTGTTTTTTAATTAAAAGTTTTAATTAAACAGACGTCAGTGTTGAATAAAATAAATTTCCAAAGAACACTGAACAGGCAACTAATTTATTATTTTTATAAATGTCAACAATTAACAACATTTGTTCAAGTGACAAGACAGGTGTTTGAAACAATTAAATATTTTATGAATTGTTTTATTAGATTTTTTAGCTAAGTAAGGGTATACGGATCGACAATAACTCAAGTGAGGCAACCCACATTCAACTAACATAGAGCTTGCCTCACTTGTGCTATTGTTGTTCCAATTATACGGAGAAGAAAGAATATGAATTGATACAAATACACAATCGTAATTGATAATTTATATTTTCTTCAATACTTTTTTGTTCATTATTGGGCGAATGCTTTATATGTTTTTTTTCGTCGTAATCGTCGTCGTATTCGTCTGGGAATCCATTAGTTCTAAACATCTTTATTTGAAGAGCTAAGAGAACTTTCATTAGTAAAAAGTTCAGTAAATTTTGTTGAATATTTTTTTTTTCAAACGTTGTCATTTACGGAGTTATGCCAAAGAAACACTCGTTAACTCGAACAAATTTTTGAGAAGAAGCTAAAGTTTTTTGTTTGAAGAGTTACAGAAAATTTTGTTAAACAAAAGTTGTTTACAATGAGCATCAAACCAATATTACAACGCATAATTTTTTCATACAAAAAATATTTATCGAATTATAGCCCAATAAAAAATGTTTCCTTTTCGCAAGATTGCTGGTCATATATGGCTAGATTTACAATCTTGAACCGTGATACTATGACATGAAAACAAGAAATACCCTTTCATGAATTTGAAAGCATTCCTGATGATAAATATAAAAGTGAATAAACTGGTAAACTAATGATTGAATGAACAATAGAATAAATCGAAAATGAATATATATACAGGAAGATTATTGAGTACCTCAAATCGAAATCGAAATTATTGCATATATAAACGTAAATAATTACATAAATAGAAAGATAAATGAATAGAGAACTGATCAGATGAATAGGAGGATAAATAGGAGGATAAATAGGGGGATAAATAGGGGGATAAATATGAAGATAAATAAGAGGATAAATATGAAGATAAATATGAAGATAAATAAGAGGATAAATATGAAGATAAATAAGAGGATAAATATGAAGATAAATAAGAGGATAAATATGAAGATAAATATGAAGATATAAATAGGAAAAGAAATGATCAGATCCGATACATAGGAAAATAAATGAATATATAAATATGAATATAAATGATCACAAATAAAAACCATTGAATGAGCCTGACCGTGTTATGTAACCATGTCGAATTGCCTCGTCTGACGTCCATTGATTTATAATCGCCCCAACTAATCCAACAGGCCATTCGCCACTCACCTAAATTCACCTTCGCTCATTATGTCCTTTCCATTAATTGAATAAAGACGATCCGATGCGTGCGGTCAATAGGATTAAGGTTTGTAAGAACTTGAATACGTGTGGTTACTAAAATTAAGATTTTCAAGAATTTAAATTAACAGGTATTTATAAATTATTCTTCAAAAGTACATTGTATGTTATTAAATAAAAGCAATGGTGTAATTTATGGATACAGAATCTGTTTATATTCAAACCTAAAACAATCAATTCGACATGTTTTCAAATTCGCAGAAATATTCTTTTTAGTGACCACACGCAACATCTAAGTTCAGGTTCATTGCCACTTGTGTTGCCTTCTGCAGTTCATTTATTTTTCTTCTTTTCAGTTCATTGAATGAACTTTTTGGGTGTGGTTTTGTCGAGAATTTTAGCGTGCTTTCTAAAGTAATTCAAGCTGCTCGCGTTTTATATTGCGACATTTTAGATGTTCTTAACGACATTTTAACACTGTTATTTCATGTCCTGTTTGGTCTTGGCATTAATCCACGTTTGTCATACGAATGAAAATTATTGAGACATATACGATTCATAACCTTAGTTAGCCTAATCTCGCCAATTTTCCCCACCATCTCCTCAACTTGAACACCCTTTTATGTTACTCAGTTACAATATTGTACTTTAAAAGTGTTGAATACCCTCCGGGTGCAGCGCTGGGCATTGGCCCGTTTATTTATATAATCTAATCCTCAACTTGAACTATTTTTTTAATACTAAACATTGCAGTGCCCGGCTTTGCCCAAACTCTATATAATCGATCAATTAATACTAAACATTTTATGGGAGTTGCTCGCTCATTCACTCATTCAGACCATTCGTTCTGGGCAGGCATTCACGCACACATGGCAGTCACTCGCTCACTGTTAGACATGTCCGTCTGTCATTGTCTTAACGGTTGTTGAGTTGATCTGTGGTTGTTGTCAGGCAAGAAAGAAACCCTGACTAACCCCGTCTCTCTGGAGCTGTATAATGAACCATCAACGAATTCCTTGAGAACGGATCGATCGAATTGGCCTCAAATAAAGATTGGATTCGAACGAGTGCAACGTTTCTTGTTTTGTATCGGAGATCGATGATTGGCCACGGCAATGGATTTTTTTTGCTGTAATCGCTGGTGTCATTATCGTGTTGTGTAACGTCGGGTTTGTGACATTTTTGGGTTGGTTGTCATCATAAATCGTTCTAATTACTATCATTAACCTTTTAATTACCATCGTAGCATTTCTCATTACAATCATTATTGTCGTAAGAATTTGTATTGACTTTATCATTATTATAATTATCATAATCATTATTATAATTATCATAATCATTATTATAATTATAATTATAATTATAATTATGATAATTATAATAATGATTATGATAATTATAATAATGATTATGATAATTATTATGATAATTATAATAATGATTATGATAATTATAATAATGATTATGATAATTATAATAATGATTATGATAATTATAATTATCATAATCATTATTATAATTATCAAAATCATTATTATAATTATCATAATCATTATTATAATTATCATAATCATAATGTTATTTAATTTCAAGCATTACCACGATCATCATATTCATTACCATGATCATGTTCAGTGTTTTTCCATAAAATAAGTTAATTAAATTTATTTAAAATTTAAACTTTAGGAATTGCTTTTGCTATATCACCTGAAAATTATTTGTCACCGCTTTCTTACCATATAATTATTCATTTTAATATTGTCACCATATTATTACCATATTGTTATCATATTACTACCATATTATTACCATATTATTACCATACGACTATCAGTTTAAAAAAAAGTAATTAAAATAGTATCTGAAATCTTAAGTTCCATTTCTATGGAAACGATGTTCACAAATGCGAGTTTGTCGAAAAATAAATTGTAGAAAATAATTGACACTAGTTCGTTACTGGCAGTCGTTGACACGCAACGGTCGTTTACAATGCTAACTTCAATGAGTTCTAGTCTTGTGGAGAAAATTTGGATCGACAATAACATAAATGAAGGAACCTCTGTTATTAGGTTATCCATTCTACGGATATCCTATTACAATCGACATGCGTGGGTCAGTTCGTCGTCGTCGGCGTCTCGCGTTCACAATTTAGGTGAAGGCAAATGTTAAAGTTTTTCATTTTTGATTTCACAGTTTCTTTTATTGAACAAAGTTTATACATAATGAGCTGAATAATAACTTTGCTTAAAAAAATTATTTTGTTTAGAAAATATGTTTTATAGCTCAAATTAACTATTTTCATAAGAGGCCAAACCAAATTGTTGAAGTTTTTGTTGAATAATAACTAAGCTTATAAAATAAACAAGTTTCTATAGATCCCCCCCCCCCCAAAAAAGATGTTTTTAATAAACCTACATAAGAGGTGAAGACAAATTTTAAAGTTTATTATTTAAGTTTTTTAATAAATTCAATTAATCTTTCATTGAGGTTTTTGTCTTTTATTAAAACTATTTATTACCTCTGTTTGATGGATGCACTATTATATCCAAATTTTTCAATGTGGGTTGCCTCACTTGTAATATTCTCAACCCGTTTCTGTGTCCTTAAGGTGTTATTTGGGCTTACATTCGTAATGTCACTTTATCTTGTCCTATTCCATGTTGTACCAGGAAGTATTTTTATTTTCTCAATAAATGTTTATCGCAATAAATGTTTATCGCAATTTATAATCTATATTATCACTATCAGTTAATATATTATTACTAGTAAAATTAGTTGATATATTATTAAACTGTGTTTGAAAACCGCAATTTTAATAAGTGACCTCTGATTTTTGTGGATGATTTGTGGACTCTACCAAAAATTTTGCATTTTTTTCAAAATAATAATAAATATTAGTTTTATAGAAAAGTTTATTTAAATGAAAATGAAGGACATAACATTCTACACTGGTATCACTTAACCTTTTTTTCTTGAAGGTTTAGAGAAAAGTTTGTTTAAAACAAATGAAAGAACAGGAAACTAAGGTAGAATGCCTGAAGGGCATTTTTTTGCCTGAAAATATACTTTTTTAAATAATAAACATTTTAGAAATTTCTAGACTAGCCAAGTTATCATCAAATTCATGATTAACCTTATTTTTTAAGGTTTAGAGATATTATTATAAACAAATAAAATAAAAAGGTTAGTATAATAATATACAAAATTGTATGGAAAGTTATAAAATTTTAGAAACTGTTCAACATACAAACACAGCTTTTAATTCGTATCATTAGCTCGTACTTGTTAATTACCATCTTACTACTATTATTGTTATTATTATTATTATTATTATTATTATTATTATTATTATTATTGTTATTATTATTATTATTATTGGTATTATTATTATTATTATTATTAAGCTCATTGTTTATTTATTGTTACTATTATTGCGTGAGTTCAGTTTTAGTATTTTTTGTCATCTTGTCAATTGTTTCGACTTTAAATCAATTCATAATTTGTTTTTATTATTTTCAACAAACATTTCAACTCCAAATCAACAAATCTCTACATTTTTATGGAGAGAATGTACGACATTATTATAAACATTATTTATTATTATTATTATAACATTAATATTATTATTATTATAACATATTAATATTATTATTATATCATTTTAATATTATTATTATTATAACATTTTAATATTATTATAACATTTTAATATTATTATTATTATAACATTTTAATATTATTATTATTATAACATTTTAATATTATTA
>JARUHE010324462.1:0-11232 GCA_031471125.1 Archaeomysis grebnitzkii | reverse complement strand
ACTAACCAGACCCAACGTTGCTTAACTTCGCTCATCATACGGGAAGCGGTGTTTCAACGTGGCCAAGGCCGTTGACTATCGGATCATTACCTTAAGATACTTGTAGGAACTGGCAACATCTGAAAGGGGTCCACTTGGGATGTTATACTGAATTTTATTTATTCTTGGTTTGTAAATTAGCCTAAAAAAATATTAAAATTTCTATGAATATACAGATTTAATTTCAAGTTTTGGTATGGAACATATTCTTGTTTTAAAGTCAAGATTACTTTGACTTGTGTGCATTAGTTTTTGTTTTTCAAAATATTATTTGTTATTCCTTCGACTGTTTTGAAAATGATCACATTCACTCCTACATACAAGTGCTTCTACTTATCAAATATAGATTATTTATAAACCAAACTGATTGTACTATGTTGAAAATAATTTAAAATTGTTCATATAATTAGTTAATTACCAAACTTTCAATTTTTAGATAATGGTGTTTTGTATTTCCACGAATCTGAAAATGGATCAAGTCGGCTATTGCCGCAGATAGAAAGTGAGTAGAATTAATTCTCCTTTCAATTCAGAGTTGACAGATAAAGAAGTTTTGCAAGTATTTGACTGCATTTTGTTATTTGACAAAAATGCCGTTAGGTTTCCACTTTTTATTATAATTAGTGCATTTTAGTGTTTTATTATTCTTCAATTGTTTGGTTTTATTATGGTTTTTCTTGCAGACAGGTTTGGATTTGAGCATTTTTGATTTTCTGTTGTCATTCACAAACTATTTGAATTTTCTAAATTATTATTTTTTTTCCAATACTAAAATTCCAATTATGACGTGATCCAAATTATTTTATGGCATTTGGGTTTCCATGTCTTCTGTAAATAGTTTTAATGTTGGCAAATCATTGCCAAAAGGTAAGAAATCAGGAGAGTCAAACTTGCCTGCAAGCTATTTTTAAAGACTAACTTGCACTTCTTTGATTTAAGTTTTTTAATGCTTTTAATTATTTTCTTACAATTTGAATTAATCAGCTTTTGAAACAAAGTACTTTTAAAAAAAAATAATTGCTTTAAAATAAAAAAAAGTTCTGTCTAGCTATTAAAATTAATTTAAGTGTTGGGAGTTTTCTTTTTGTTGTCGTCGTCGTCAGTTGTGTGTCCAGTTTAGTTGCATGCAAGTTTCTTTTGCTTGAAGGGTTCAATCAATATTCCTTAACAATAGATGTTTATTTTGTCATAATTGTTAATGGAAGAATTTTTTGTTTAAATTTTCACACTTCATGTCAATAGATTTATAAAAAATTTGTTTGTTGAATAAAAATTAATATTAAATTCCAAATAACAACATTGAACAATCTCTTGGTTATTTTTTCTTGTGCCATCAACAAATGAAAATTCATAAGATTAGTTAAAGTTTCAGTACTATTTATTGTTATTCAACTAGCTCGATAATAATTCCCTTCTAGTTAGTTCATATGCAAATTTAAATTGGAAATTAATTTGTCTTAGGGTCAAAAAAGTTGCAATAACTCTTGTTAATTGGTGGGTTATTTAGAGCTTAGCCACCCTACCCTACCATACACCTTAAGCATGTTTACATATATTGTCTAAATCTTCGGAAAACCTTGTTTCTCCTTTGAAATCATGTTACAAGCAGACATTTTATAGTACACAATCACAATCTTTCATTTAATTCAAGAATTTTGTATTCCCCAAAATGCAAATGCCATTATGACAACCATAATAATCACAATGACCATTTTTATTATTATTATTACGTTTGTAACAATTTTAAAATATAATTTAATATTTATAATGTTTATTAATAGATATAAATTGTTTCTAGTAAAGTAATATAGTATATAATGTAGGTTAAAAAAAATAAAGTTCAAGATTGTGTTATAATAATATAACAAAATATTTCAATGTTTCAATGTTGAAATAAAATTTCCATGTAAACAAATGATTGTTAAATTAGTGTTTATTTTATTTTGTCAAACAAATTGATTTGTGGAAGTTTCGAAGGTATAGATTTTATACTAAAGGTTTCGAGGTGTATGGTAAAAGGGGTTAATCCAATCTTTTGATGCATCATATGCTGCTGGATGGATAGCCAAGGTTTTCAACTTCAATATAAAATGTTATCATTAAAATTTTGAAGATTGAATAGTTTCTTCCATTGAAAATTGAATTCTATAAGCAGTAATCATGAATGTGATGGGTGTAATCTTGCATTATTAATGAGAGCGAGTTCATTATTTTAACTAATTCAATAATGCACTTTCATAACTGTATTGGTTTTAATTTTATCTCATTGATTTTAATTTCTCATAGTGAAAAACATTTCATTTCCAAATTTATTCAAGTGTCATGGTTTCAACAATATTTTAAAGAAGCCACATCTTTACAGTCAGTTCTTGTGAGAAGAGTAAACATTGTTTACCAGTCCTTTTTAAATTCTATACATGTTTTCTGCACCAAAGTCTATGTTCTTATTCTGATGAGTTTTTATCCAATTTTACTTTCTGTCATTCAAAATTTGATCGTTGTTTTTTCTTACTGCTCATTTAAACTTTCTTTCTCTCCCTTAAAGCAGCTAATCACAATTTCTATTTGTAAAGTTTTTTAGTAAAAGTTAGGTTTAGAAGTATCATACAATTGTTTTAATTGTGGACTAATGATGAAAACAGTTATCATTTATATCTCGATTGAGGTTTACATTGAACAATCTTAGGTAATATTCTTTTTTAAAAAACTTATAATTTTTGATGATTTATTCCACATTCCCCTTGGACTTTACACAACTATCTCTTGAAGTGTTATAGCATTGTGTTGACAACATTGAAGTTAGGGCACACGAGTGTATCTTGCTACTGTTTTTAACCACAATTCACAGCTCAACTGCTTGTACCAACTAATCTGATAGATGAACATGCTGTAACTGGACGAGGCTTCCTTTGGTGAGAATTTCAAATGAAAAAGTAAAAATTCTTGATTTGCCATAATAAGCATTGTTTTGTTATTTAGTAAAGTTCTAATACTCATAGTTTAAGGGTGTTGAATATCCATAGGGTTTAGTGATAGGCATAGGCTCGTTCATTTAAATGTTCATTAATAACCTTATAAAATATTAACTTGCGAGAAACTAAATGGTTAAAGTAAGACAATTGCTATTTCTTTGAAGAGGAACAAAAAGACATCCTTGGGAAAATAGATGACCCACCTTCCAGTTGCTTATGACAAAAAGATAATTTTGGCATCTTGCTTTTGTTGTGTAGTTTATTTTTTCTCATTTCAATATTTCAAAAAAATTGTACTCATAATTTATGCTCTGTTTTATTTTTTTACTTCTGGTACTGCTCCTTTTATATTATCTGAAATTATTGTTATTGTTTCACTTAGGAAATAATTCTTAGTTTACAATTTTGTTTTTGTTTTGCTCTCTTGTGTACAGAAATGCTTTGGTTTAAACTATAAAATAGTATAATAGGTGAAATGCATAATGCACCCTTGGTTGCTTCACAAAAATGTATTCTTTGTTTCTTTATCTAATTTTAACATTTTAGTCCTTCAAATTTGTTTTTTTGCTTTGCAAAACCAAGTGTGTATAATGTTAGTCTTGATTCTTTGTATGAATATAAACTATTTTTGGGTTTTTGTTTTATACCTTCTGCTTGTTTTTGCATGATTTTTTTTGCTTGTTTTATTGTACAAATCTTTTGACTTTCTTTTGCAGGTAGCCAAAAAACCAATTCTTGTACAAACCAAAATAATTTCCAAAAACGACATCATGAATACATACCAAGGAAAAACTTTCATTATAAAAGGCCATTTAAAAAACCATTTAATGGTTTTCTGCCTAATGAAGTTAGACCTCGAAACCCTGTGTATGGATTACAGCCTGCCCAACATCATTGGCATAAGCCTACCCAACATCATGGATATGAGAATGCCCAACAATATGAATATAGGCTTGCTCCAAACTATGCATTCGAGTCTGCTCAACACTATGTTGATGGGGCTGCTCAACACTATGTTGATGGGGCTGCTCAACACTATGTTGATGGGGCCACTCAGCAGTATTTTGATGGAGCCACTCAACAGTATGTTAATGGAGCCACTCAACAGTATGTTAATGGAGCCACTCAACAGTATGTTGATGGAGCCACTCAACAGTATGTTGATGGAGCCACTCAACAGTATGTTGATGGAGCCACTCAACAGTATATTCAAAGGCCTGCACAACAGTATATTCATAGGCCTGCACAACAGTATATTCATAGGCCTGCAGAACAGTATGTTCATCGACAAAACAACTTTCATGGCTTTAACCATTCAAGAAAACGAAATACCTACACTGGTAATGGAAATCGAGATCATTGGAAAAACAATGCAAATTACAAGCTAGGATCTCTTGAGGAGCAACCATCAAATGGTACTACTAATGCAGAAGGCAGTTCTGGCATCGAAAACAAAGATCACAAAAATCCCAAGATTGAAAATAAAAAGACTATCCTAAAAAAAAAACCATAAGTAAATATTGAAAGATATTTTTTATTCAGTTTCTGGTTTTCTTTGAGCTTCATCAGATCGACTGTTTGTTTTGGAATTTATTTTTTTTTGTTTTTTGACCACTTTCTGTTCAACCTTACTACTGTATTATTTTTTTGTACTTTGCTATTAAGAAAATGACACATTCATATGAAACCTCTCTTAAAATCTACCTACACTAACCATTGCAATACGAAGATGTTTCTTATAGAAAATTATCTTTGGCATTATGGTAGGGTATTAACACATTGATTGTTTTTAAACAATAAGAGCTTACTGCACGATTCTCTCAAGCTCCATAAATGTATGTACAGTCCTAGCATCATTGCAGAGGTTTCCTAAATACTTTTTAATGTTGAGATTTTATTCTAATTTATATAAAATAATTAATTTTTATAACTATTTTGCTTTCAAAATTAAATATTTTATTTTTAAGTTTAATTAATATCCCTTAAATTAACTCACAAAAAGCTAATTATAATTTTTGTTACAACAAGCCATGGTAATGAAAGACTGCTTAGATTAAAACTGAAGAAAATTCATAATCTGTTTAGAGAAATTGCAAAGTCAACTGACTTTGTCAGTCAATTTGATGTATTTCGTAAATAGCAGAAATATGACAACTTGACTGTTTAAAGTCTTCCCTTGAAATATTGTTCTAGTTGTATGAACAGATTTATATGAAGTGTTAAAAATTTTGTTTAGTTTAATGAAATTACAAAAGTAGTCTTAAATTGATGGCACTCCTTTAAGCATGGGTTCTATGCTTCAATATTTGTATATTTTGTGTTCTAAACTCTCAAAAATGTACCAGCTATGCTTATGATAATGCTTTGTTTTTTTCTTTTTCACAACACTAAATGAAACCTGTTTGACTTCTTAAAAATATGCAGTTATGGTGTAATAACTATCAGTTCATTTTCTTGCATGAAAAAACAATTACAAAAGATAAGTTAAGCTTGCCAGCCTGAATTTGGTAAATGTAATGAGCATTCTTACAAATTTAAAATCAGTATATTCAATTTTATTCAGTCCTCAAAATAATTTTATATAGTAAATGAAGAAATATATCTATACTTTTCTTGCCTTATACTGCAATTTATACATACGATGCTGAATACTTTATCGGTGCAGTGCCGAGCATTACCTTGCATTCACTTTAATCAACAATCCATTTTAGGTGGTACTGCTTAATTACATTGAAGATATTTTAAATGTGCGTGATCTTTTGTTGAAAGAACGTATCAGTTACAGCAAGGATGGCAAACATTTTTTAAGTCTTGGAAACTTCATTGCATTTGCCATTTGTAAATAAACCTCATCCAAAAAGAAGACTAAAGTTAATTCCTGACAAGCCTTTACAACCGCAAATATTACGAAGGTTGTCTTATGTTGAAGATCCATGTGTTATACTCTTACTTTTTTATAATACTAGGGTGTTGGATTTCCTAAGGATGCCATGCCACATCAGTAATGTGGGCTGTATCTATGTGATTCATTGACAACAAACTAAAAAGGTCTGAATGCTTGAAAAATAAAATTATACAAAATGATTGCGGTTTTTTGTCGTAACTACGTCCACTAGGTAGGTTTGTAATAATTAACACTAACCTTATACGACCATTTAACTCCAGACCTCAATTGCTGAATACCCTTCTGGTGCAGCACCGTGTATAGGCCCGTTTATATATTCTTTCAGTCATTCTCCAGACCTCCAGTTGCATGTAGAATATTTCATTTATCCACACTTTACTTCATCTCTAATCTTGAGTAGGCATCCTTGAATTTGATTCGGGTTTCTTTTACGTCAACAGTACATTGGATTAGTTTACATACATTTTAGTTTGGTAAATTAAAATTTACATTTAATTATAGTGCCAGATACACGATAAAAATAAATATTTTAGTGGTTTAATTTGATATTATATTCCATTTATTTAGATTTAAAGCTTTAATAGTTTAGAAAAACAAGCTTGATGAGAACTTCGCAACATTGATGCATTCTATAGAATTTAATTAGATAAGCATTTATTTGCATAATATATCCTTTAATTTGATTGCTAAAATTTTGTTTTAAATTTTAAATATTTGTTAAATCTAAATATTATTAATCAGCTAAAATTAAGGGAACTACACTAGAACTGAAACAAATACAAAGCAAACAAGGACCATGGGATCTATGTGGTGTAGTGCCAGAAACATGGTCATTCATTTTTCACTTGGATACAAAAACAATGGAGCTGATATTTATGAAATTGAGAACATAGATTTCAGGTTTAAAGACATGTGTTTTGTGATATGGTTAGTTTCATTTTGATTTAACCGAGCCTGGATACTGGGTGCCAATAAGAAATTTTTGAACCTTGAATCTTGCATATTTCAAGAACCAACACCATTTTATGTAATTAACGAAACTCAAGGGTGAGAGTAGCAAAGATTGTATATGCACATTTATACATTCTTGATGTTGATTTTTTTTGCTCGGTTACTAGAGAAAAATGGGTTTACCTTGCGAGTTCTAATTTATTTTAAAAGGATTAAAACAAAGATGCTTATTCCATCTTGGTTTTGATGGGCCAATTTAAATTGATAAACTCGATATCGTTCCAGGGTGAGAAATAACCACATATATTTCACATGTAACGTTGAATAAACTCTATTTATATTTTTATAAAACTTTTTCTATTGTTTGTCTTTTCAAGTATTTAAAATAAAATTAATTGAAAAACTTTGAATCTCGGCTATAGGGTTTCAAAAATTCTAATCAAGTCCGCGTCAAATTCCTCTGCACGTTTGTATGAAATTTGTTTGGAACTAAATTTACATATATACTTGAATACTTCTGGAATTTACTAATGTTTTTTCAATTGTTAACTATTACCTAATTTATGTTTGTGTGTAGATCTTAAGTTTATATTTCGATATAGAACTATACACTAGCTTGATCTTTTTTCTTTGATTTCTTATTTTTTGAGCGATGGGTAACCTCGTTGGCTTGACACTTCTTGGTGCTGTTATTTGTGGGATGGGTGATGTTCTATCGGATTTAGTTAAACATGTTTTCTAGTCATTTAGTTGAGATATACTCTGTACTACGAGAGTGCCAAATACACACGGTACCGTGCCTGGCAAAGGCCTGTTTATTTATATATTCATTCATTACAGATGGATAAACATCGATTCATTAAATCTCTATTTTAACAAGAAATTCAATATTAAGTGGGTATATCTCGTCTTTTTCATGCATTATCTGTACTACAGTCATGGTCTTATTATGCACCTTATGGCGGATATTATAGAAAAAAATGCCTTGCTTATAAATGGAAGCTTATTATTCAAGAAAGTTGATCCTTGTAAAGCCAATGAAATAATTTCTGATTAATTCTTAAGGCCTTATGAAAAAAATTATGAATATAATTCACGTATATAATCAAACTTAGAAATGTCTGTTAAAATTAATTTTTAAATTAGCCATATTCTTACATACCATACTTTTGCCCCTTAACTTGTTTGTTTGAACAGTTAGAAAAGGCTTATTAAATAACCAATGCCATGTCATGTTTTTTTATTACCATTGAGGAATTGTCTGTATTTACTGCATGCATAATGCTGTTTTTCAGATGAATTTACAGTTGAGTATATTCGTGAACAGTTTTAAACACATCAATATGTACTATTCCATTGATAAACGTGTTCACAAAAGATATGCAAGGTCTTCTGGAATACGTTTATAAAAGCTTGGAAGTTTTTTCTAAATTATGTTTTATACATCTTTAAAATAAAACCGATCTTAAATCCTTTATTTGGCAAATCATACTCGCCATTTATCATAGTAGCAATACATTGCGTACAGTCAATAGCGGCATATGAAACTGAAATAAAACGATTAAATTGTAGTTATAATTAATCAATACAATTTTTAATATCAGAATTACAAACTAATTATTATTGATAAATGTTTGAGTTACCTTTTCATTAATTTATGAAGCCGCTAAAATGATATAATCAACCAATCTTTAAAATAAGGGGATATATCTGAATCATCTCTACGAATGAGGAAGGGGGGGGGGCATGCTAAAAAACAATGCATGTTGTCAGTACGCACTAAATAAGGCAACGGCCTGACTGCCATTAATACTAATTTTCTACAACAACATTTTAACAAAATTATACTAATAAATATCTAAATGTTTTAATTTTAAAGCTTCCTTTTATAGATGAAGCTTATAAGTTATTTTTCTAAATTATAGTTATGAAAGTAAATTGTTTAAAAATTACAGGTATGTGTGTTGAAAGCAACATTTGTCAATAATGTATTCCAAAGATAAACACGGTAAAATAAATCCTTTCATTTTGTTTTATAAATTGTATGTGAAACCCTTTAAATATTTCTTTACACTGATTGATATTCTCGAATCTACTTTTATTTCCTCAGAAATGTTTTTTCTTGAAAACGTTTTCAACTTTTTCATGTGTTGTGTTCTCTTTTTGACTCCATTCATATTTTAAATTTTTCTCAACATCTTGCATAACTAATTTTTCCCAAAAAATTATAATATGAAATATAACAAGTGATTGCGCCAAAAATGCTTTATCAATGTTAATAACCTATGATTGGAACTCCACCTGCTATAATTAATCTTTTATTTTTTTGTTTTTAACAACAACAAAAAATATCTAATTGATATACTGTATTGTATTTCTCAAAAAATTGAAAAAAATAATTTCGATGAGTTATGTTAAATCAATATAAAAATAAATCGATTATAAATAATAAAGAAACATCAATTAATGCAGGTTTTATTATATAACAATATATAATATAGATATAATAAATTAATAATAAATAAATTAAGTACATATACACTGTATAATGTAAAAGTATAAAACTTCTATGTCGCTAATAGAATACTTCATTTTAATAATACGTGAAGATGAATAGCGTGACTTCACGCATACCTTCCTCTCAATGTTAAGTGGTGCTTTGCCCCAAGAGAAGGTGATAACGTGGCAATGTCGATGGTACACCAAGATGGCGATCGCAAGGTAAACAGATGCTATCAAGATACTAAACTGCTAGATTTTTCATTTGTATCGATTAATTATGGTTTATTTTATAGCTTTCGGATATAATAATTAACACAATAATAAATCAAAAGATTAAAGAATAACATTTCAAACATAATACATTTATTAATATACGAGGAAAACATAATAACATAGGTAGGGTGAACTGATCTATACTTATTTTTACTTGTATAATATTGTATTGTAGTATTGATACTTTAATATTATTTATTTAATGTTATCACAAACCAGAATCGTCTATTTAAAACACTGATCTAAAACCTGTTAAAAAATTACCTTAAGAAGAAGTATGGTATACCAAGATGGCGGACGTTAGCGACAGACTTAGGTGACAAAGGCATATCCATAGTTTCAGTTCACTGATTTAACCTAATAAGGTTGATAAATATGATAAAAAAGATGTAGAGTAAGCCATAAGCCCATATTAGTTTTGCTGTACCATCGGTGGCACAAATATTTGACATTTTTCAAATCTAAAAATGAGAATAATGAAGTTATTAATTATTATTTTTAGTTGTAAATTCCATACTGTAAAAAAACCTATGGTACATTTCCACAGTATGAAATGTACAACAAAAAATAAGAATTTTTAACTTCATTATTCTTAATTTTCTATTTGAAAAATGTCAGACATTTGTTACATCGATGGTACCTATGTGCTTCTATAGCTTATAACACATTGACCCCACACAACTCATTTTTCCTGTCTGGTACGTAATTTTTAATTCCTTGTTCAATTTTTAATTTTTATCAGCTCATTTTCTGTTAATATACGACTTGTTTAGCTTTGAATTTTACTGTATTTCCTGTTTTCATTTGGTATATTTTATCGACTAATTGCAATAGTCATAACTATTCATTGTTATTTTTTTTAATTTTATATGAAATAAGCTTTCATTATTACCGGCTGATACGACATCATGTTACGACAATTTTGCAGTTTCACACTAGGCTCATTTAGAGAAATACTTGAATAGTCCGATAATGAGCAAGTTCTGTCACATGTCATTCAGTTGCACTTTTTTTTACGGAGTATAAGACAAAACCTTGCCAATTGTGTTGTAGGATTTTTTAAATTTGTTCTATGATGTTAAAATTTTGAACTAACCTTAGCCAATTGCATGCCTTAATGCACGACATCTTTATTTCAATATTAGCCTTCTTTTTTCTGGTTTTATCTTGGAGAACAACATATTGGTTTTGTATTGTATTGTATTGGAGAACGACATATTGATTTTGTATTGATTACAAATGAAACAAGTTGTTGTATGTAAGTAAAGTTAATGGGTTGAAATAATTGATTCAGAAAAGTGATTTTTATGAAAAAAGGTTGAAAAGACGTGGATTGTGTTTTTGAAAGATTTTTTATTATGAAATATACGTTTTGCAACATAGAAAATAAACAAAACAATTGTGATGTAGTGATTTTAAACCATAGCTTGAAAGTTGTGGTTAAATTATAGGTTGACTTGTTGATAAAAGAAGTGAAAGTAAGATAGGCCTAACATGAGCACAGACTTAGTCATTGTTGTTGTTGTCGACCCCACTCCATCCTCGACATAGAGGATGGAGCCCTCACGCCGGAGGATCCAGCCCCCACCC
>JARUHE010324451.1:0-11233 GCA_031471125.1 Archaeomysis grebnitzkii | reverse complement strand
TAACTAAATAAATAACTACAACAAACAACCATTTGACTACAATAAATAACTAAATAAATAAAACTAAATAAATAAATAACTAAATAAATAACTAAATAAATAACTAAATAAATAACTAAATAAATAACTAAATAAATAAATAAATAAATAAATAATGAAAATACAACAAATAAAGGAAATACAACAAATAAAGGAAATGAAGGATGTAAACAATAAAGATAGAGAGAAAAAAGCAAATTAAGTATGGAAACAATGCAGATGAAGAGAAAATAGGAAATGAAGGATGGAAACAATAAAGATGAAGAGAAAAAAGGAAATGAAGGATGGAAATAATAAAGATGAAGAAAAAAAAGCAAATGAAGGATGGAAACAATAAAGATGAAGAAAAAAAAGCAAATAAATGAAGGAAACAATAAAGATGAAGAGAAAAAAGAAATTAAGGATGTAAACAATAAAGATAGAGAGAAAACATAAATTAAGGATGACAACAATAAAGATGAAGAGAAAAAAGGAAATGAAAGATGGAAAAAATTTAGGTGGAAGAGAACAGGGAAATAAAAGAGGGTAAAATAGGGAGAAACAAAGATAGAGATTACAGAAGGAAATAAAGGAGGGTTAAAAAGGGGAAAGTAAATTATGGAAATAAATAAAGATGGAGAGGGAAAATAAGATGTAGGGTAAAAAGGAAATGAAGATGTAGGATAAAAGGGAAATGAAGATGTAGGATAAAATGGAAATATATATATAGGTTAAAGGGGAAATATAGATGAAGGATAAAAGGGAAATGTAGATGAAGGATAAAAGGGAAATATAGATGTAGGGTAAAAGGGAAATATAGATGTAGAACAAAAGGGAAATATAGATGTAGGACAAAAGGAAAATATAGATGTAGGGTAAAAGGGAAATATAGATGAAGGATAAAAGGGAAATATAGATGTAGAACAAAAGGGAAATGTAGATGTAGGACAAAAGGAAAATATAGATGTAGGGTAAAAGGGAAATATAGATGTAGGGTAAAAGGGAAATATAGATGTAGGGTAAAAGGGAAAATATAGATGTAGGGTAAAAGGGAAATTATAGATGTAGGATAAATGGAAATGAAAGAGGGTTAAAAAATGGGAAATAAGTTAGGGAAACAATAAAGGATGGAGGGGAAAGATGAAAGCAATGAAGACAAAGGGGAAACAAATGACGGAAACAAGAGGGTGGGAGGATAAAATCATTTCAGGGTTAATTGAAGATTTTTCCCAAAGTCGAATTTTGCTGAATTTGGGAAAACTGCTGAGTCATCACTTGTTTGATATCTCCCGTGAAGTCAAATTGGTCTTTTAACGTTCCCATTTTTCAATCTAAAGTTCCCATTTTTATCTGAAGTTCCCACTTTCTTGTCTGAAGTTCCCAGTTTTTCATTTTAAGTTCCCATATTTTGATTTTACATTATACATTTGAAGTTTCCATTATATATTTGGGCAACGGCCTTGGCCACGTTGAAACACCGCTTCCTGTATGATCAGCGAAGTTAAGCAACGTTGGGTCTGGTTAGTACTTGGATGGGTGACCGTCTGGGAACACCAGATGCTGTTGGCATCCGGTGGTGAATGTGCATTGCACCCATAGCCTGGTCCATTGGGACCAAATAATAAATAAAAAAGTTATACATTTGATCTTTCACGTCAGTTTGTATTTATTTTCAAAGAGAGCTCCAGAGGTGTACAATTGCTTGGATTGGCTTCGTTAATGGCTTTGATGTTGATTTGGTTTCTGGTCAATCGGGTGTAATCATTTGCATCCAATTTATTTATTTATTTATTTATTTATTTGTTTGTTTGTTTATTTGTTTATTTATTTATTTGTTTATTTATTTGTTTATTTGTTTGTTTGTTTATTAATTTATTTATTTTATTTTATTTTTTTTTTCATTTCTTTATTTATTTATTTATTTTTTTATTTATTTGTTTATTTATTTATTTGTTTGTTTATTTATCTATTTATTTGTTTACCCATTTATTTGTTTATTTGTTTATTTATTTATTTGTTTATTTATTTATTTATTTATTTGTTTACCCATTTATTTGTTTATTTGTTTATTTGTTTATTTATTTATTTATTTATTCATTTACTTATTTTTTTATTTATTTTATTTATTTATTTATTTATTTAAATTATTTATTATTTAATATTAATTATTTATAATTTTCTATTTATTATTTATTATTTATTATTTGTTATTTATTATTTTTTATTTAATATTTATTATTTATTATTTATTATTTGTTATTTATTTTTTATTATTTATTATTTATTATTTATTTTTTAGTATTTATTACTTATTATTTATTATTTATTATTTATTTTTATTATTGATTTTTTATTATTTATTATTTGTTATTTGTTATTTATTATTTGTTATTTATTTTTTATTATTTATTACTTATTATTTATTATTTATTTTTTATTATTTATTATTATTTATTATTTTTTATTTATTATTTATTATATATTTATTATTTATAATTTTTATTTATTATTTATTATTTTTTATTTATTATTTAATATTTATTGTTTATTATTTATTTTTTATTATTTATTATTTATAATTTTTTATTTATTATTTATTATTTTTTATTTATTATTTATTGTTTATTATTTATTTTTTATTATTTATTATTTATTATTTATTATTTATTATTTATTATTTATTATTTATTATTTATTGTTTATTATTTTTTCTTTATTATTTATTATTTATTATTTATTATTTATTATTTACTATTTATTACTTATTATTTAGTATTTAGTATTTAGTATTTAATATTTAGTATTTAATATTTTATATATAGTGTTGAGTATTTAGTATTTAGTATTTGATATTTGGTATTTAGTATTTATTATTTAGTGTTCAGTATTTAGTATTTAGTATTTAGTATTCAGTACTTATTATTTTCTATTGCTTATTTCTATTTATTATTAATTATTGATTATTATTAATTATTTAATATTCATTATATTTTTATGACAATGTATACATTAATTACTTTCTAATTTAATATTTATAAATAAAAAATTCCTTTTGAATAGACATATGTTTGATAGATTTTGTTCAGGTTTTTCTCTAATTATAATGATTTTTATATTTGTTGAACAGTTATTTTTAGTTAAAAAGTACTTGTTGTGTTCATTTTTCTTTTTTTTCAACATTTTTTCAGCTATACATTCCAAGACTGAAGCATATATATATATACTCTTGTGTTACTCCATGGTGAAAAAAGTGGCCTTCATGAGCATTCAGCTGTACTATGGTGTACACCAAAAGTGCTCATGAGTTCATAGCCGTTTTCTGCTAAGTTAACTACCAAATTCAGCTATAGATAGTTGTATATGGTACATAAATCCATTCGCTAATTGAATATGAGCTGTATTTAATTAATTTATCTTTTGTTTTTTAATTATATACCTTTTTTCTTAGTACAGTTGAAACCATTTCTCGTACACATATATATATATATCTATATATTTACAAAATATATATTTTTTTTAAATTTAAATTCAACTATATGTCTATACAATACTTACAAATGATAAAATACATAATATATTTACTTTACTACGTCATTCACTTACAATTCCTAATAAAAAGTATATATATGTGTTATCAGGTGTCTCCTATAATGTGTACATAAAAGCCAGGTACACATGAAAGCCGAAATGTTGATATATATATATAGATATTTGTGTAAATTGGCAATAATTTGTTATTTATATATATATTTATTTATATGCAGTGTATATTATTGCATTTGAGCGACAGGTCATTTCTTACAATTTTCTTCAACATACGTTCTAATTTTCTGGAAAGTTTGTTTTCCGTTCATCAGATATACTAAAAATGTTGACAGTAACCTTGTTTAAAATAAAGTTAAATGCAAACAAAGTAACACAACATTCAATATAACTAACCCCAAAATCTACATTGGCAAAATCACTATTCAAAATTTGGTTACGTTAACCAACTAACAAGCACAGAAAATAAAATAACTCAGTCAAGTGTTTTGAATTTGGTGTGTTAAAAAAATTAATCGTTTAATTTACATTCTCACGTATGTTGAACTATTATTGAACGAATATAAAAATGGTTCAACTTTCTAAAGTCATGCATAAATTATCTTATTTTTGTGATAGAATCTAAGGTTTAACATTTCCAAAAAATGAGGGATTGTCTAGTTTTGATGTTCTTATTTGAAAATTATACACTGGCTGGAATTTTTTTGCTGATTTGAGTTTGAGACTTGTGCCTGGCTAACTTGGGGTCACTTAGTTCAGAAATGTCAATAGTTTTCTTGTAGCATATCTAGTTTTTTACTTTAAGATTACATTCGGGTGATCAAGATAAATGGCGGGTCCCACACAATGCATATAAGCCATGCATCGAAACCTCAATGTGCCGGACAATACTTGATGCCATATTCGTAACCAGCACTCCAAGGTTACCCAAAATCAACCACTAAGCCCAAGTCAGCAAAGATTTTGTTAGCCAGTGAATGCGATTCTGCATTTGTCGGGATCCATTATATGTGGACATTGCAACCACAGTGATGCTACAATATTTAAATTAATAGTCCATAAGTTTGTATTTTAATCGTTTATTATTTGAAGAGGTTAACATTATAAGTATATTTAAAATGTTTTTATATATTCACGAGAAAGTTTAGAGTTTTTCAAATACAATTTAGAGAAGTAATGATTTATCTTCATCCTGAATTGGTTTTTATTGCGAAGCTAAAAGGAATAAATTAATCTTAGATAAAGAAAGAAAGTAAAGCAGATAATGTTTCATTTGATAAATTGTCTCATTATGAAGACAACCTAATTTATTATCTTAAAACCGAAAAAAAATTCTATTATGATTTTTTCCCTTTGAAAAAAAATATTTTGTTTTTGTTTTTAGAATTAGTATTTTCATAATAATGTTTCTTTCTTTGTCCTTAACAGCACTCTATACAAAACATAAATTACTATAATTTAGAGTTTAAGAGGTTAAACTAATGTTTAGTTAATAGTATTATTAATGCGCAGTACACTTAAGACACTTGACTTACTCTTTGTCTAAAATAGTCAAAATTGAAATAATCTTTGTAACAGTACGCACTTTTTAATATCTTAAACATAAAAATTAGTCAAGTGTTTTCAGTGTATATTCTAACCTACTTGTTTTAGTTATTGTTTTGACTTCTCAATTTTTACAAATGTTTTATATTTTTAATTGTTTGTAATATTTTTGTTTTGGATTTAATCTATATTATATTCTGACCTTTGAACTAAAGCAGTTAATACTATTCACAACAATGAGATTATTGCTATATTTTGCTCTTTTTTTCAATATAACAATCATTTTACTATGTAACACATTAGTGACACTAATGAATTTTCTTAATCCATGTGAAGTGTTTTGAAAACATTGAAAAGTTCGCTTTCCATTTAGTGTCCCAGCATCATCCAAATCTTTTATATCAAGTGAAAGTTTTTTGTTTTTTAAATCATTCAAATGTTAAGTTTTGTTATTTGTATAGTAACAAAATCAAAATATTTTCTTGTTTATTAAATGAAGTATAATGCTGCTCAAAAGGCTTAATAGGTTTTTAAAAACAATATTTGTAAAAATGTTTTCTTATATACGTCATATAACAACCATTCAAATATATAAATTAATTGATCAAATATTATTTCATTTTAAAATTTTAAAAATATCAAAAGTTCTGATAATTTTTTATTTAGATTTTTAAGATGTAATTATGATTCTTGTTGCTCGGGAAATAAAATAAGAAATGTTTTAAATATATAAATATTTTAAATATATAAATGTTTTAAATATATAAATATTTTAAATATATAAATATTTTAAATATATAAATATTTTAAATATATAAATATTTTAAATATATAAATATTTCAAATATATAAATATTTTAAATATATAAATATTTTAAGCACACAAGTATTTTAAATATAGAAGTATTTTACATATAAAAATATTTTAAATAAATGTTTTTTTTTAAATAAACATCAAAAACATAAAAAACAAAATAAAATAAAATAATAAAATGATATAACATTGAAAATAACAATTTAATAAAATTTTGTTTCTTTTCTTTCGAAAATGTCCTATGTTGTCTCGACTTATTTCATTTTTCTTCACTCAACATTTTGATGAAAGATAAACTTAATTTATTTGAGATTGAAAGTTTTTTCCAGTGGAATTACTTCGCTCAATTAATTTAATTGAAGTCAATTTCATTTGGAATATTTTAACTGTGATATCGGTTCATTTATATTTAAATAAGGAGAGAGAATACCGTAGATTTCACTCAGGCCACTTATAATTAAAATCTCTTTCTTAAAGTATCGAGTCGACTTCAATTACATTTTTCATTTAGAATAATTGCAAATTGTCTATTTATAAATTGTATAATCTTTTGTTTCTGCTAAAAAATTTAAAAAAATAAAAACACTAAGACCCTATTATCATTGGTATTAGCATTGTCCTTATAATTATCATTGTTATTAGCGTTACTATTGTCATTATCATTAGCATCATCGTTAATATTAACATTGTTACTATTATAATTATCATTATCACTATCATTTTCAATGTTATTATCATTATCATTGTCAATATAATTATCAATAGTAGTATAATTACCATAATTATAATTAATTTATACGTTTTTGAAGATTTTAGACTATGGTTAAATTTTCAGCTATTTTTCATGAATTCTGGCTGTTGATTCACTTTTTTAGGAACATGTGTGACAACAAACTTTCATTTTTCTTTTCAAACCAATCACTTGAGACTATAGATCTGTAGCATGGAGTATTGTCTTGATGGACGATTACACCATCTGGTATGTTATCATTGAAGATTTTACCTAAGGAAGGTTGATAAACCTGATCTAACATACTGGTGTAAGTGTTGGAATCCATTCTACCCTTACAAGTGAACAACAATCCTGGACTTGAAGATAATATGTAGCCCAAAACCATTACAATTTTACCTCCAAATTTGACTGTTAAGCCAACATATCTTAGATCATAAGCTTCCCCAACTCTTCGATGAACATACATAGCAACGGGGGCTCCAAAGATTTGAGGGGAAATACATTTCTTCTATACAACAAAATCCAACACCCAACGTTTCCAATATTCCATTTGTAATAAATTGGTGGAAACCGATGTGGAGATCCTATCTCAAAGCTGCTTCCATCGAACTAAACAATTTAGCCCAATCATCATCCCTCCAATCTTCATGCTCTTTTGTCCAAAAGAAATCGCTCCTTTTTGTTCAGTTGTGATAGCATCGGTTTCTTTCTAGCCTTGCATCTTTCAAGCCAAGCTGTTAACAACCTATTCTCACTGTGCGTCATAGTAGCTCTGTACTTATTACTGCTAGGAACTCAGAAACTACATCAGAAGATGTTTTCCTATCGGCCGGACATCTCTATTTTCAGCAATCGGTCTTCCCTCAGAGTTGTACACTTTTTGTGATCTTGACCATCAATGTGTGTGAATGAATTGATCTCATTGTACTTTAATGTTTGATTCAACACCATTTCTTGAGCAGTTTAATTTTCTTACCATGTTGACCTTATTTGAAGTTATTATAAGCGTCTTGTGTTGTATAAGAGTAAATATATTTAATTAAAATAAACTCTCTCATTATAAATATAAGTTTTATTTGCATTAACATTAACATTATTATTATTACACTTTTCTTAAGTATCATTGTCATTATCATTATAACCTTGACTGGTCTGCGTTGTTTTCATTAGAAGATGTAAAGACAATAAAAAAACAAGAAAACATTTTCATTAACCCATTAAGTAAGCCCATAGTCAATTTTGCCATAAAAATAAAATTACACTAAAGTGTTCATTGAGGCCCACCTTTATTTTAGTAACGAAATATTCCTTTTAAGCTGGTGTAATCATTTTTGCAGCCTAATCATAACTTCAAGAAAATAATGGATGGTTTTATTTGTTAATGTTCACAAAACTGGAAGAAAAATATTTTTAATAGTTAAGTTTTCATACATTACCAAATATGACCAACTAAGGGAGAGCTGGGTTAGAATGGACAAGGGAATACATAGTTCATTTTAATTTCCTTAAATGAGATTTAGTATATGGCGAATCTAAGTCATACTATCCGAGCACAATTACTGCGTAGTACAGTGTGGTTAAAACTGTTGATAGAAATGGTCACATATTCTTTTTAGGTTTTACTATTTTTTCAAATCTGATGTAATTTGTTGTCCTCATTGTATAAGGTATAATTCAAGAATCAATGTGTATAAGCTGTTTATTTTAAGTTCTGTGTAAATTGGCGAGTTTTAGTTGTGAATTGTATGTTCTCATATGTATTCTTAAAACAGCTACTGTGGATAACTCTAGGCAGATGTCTAATGTCTACTTCATATTTGATAAATAATTTAAATTTACTATGTTGATTAAAGTAAACCTTAAATCCTAGAAAAAATGTATGTTTATCCTATTTAATATTTTAGTGGTAAAATGTATCAAACATACAATAAAATAACCAACGGAGAAACTAATGGTGAACGATTTAAACAAATTTTGAATTTAATTTCTTCACTCAGAGCAACAGCTGTAAGATTTAATATCACGAAGGGTACGCTGTGTAATTATGTCAAGCCATATAATATATATATAAAGTGTACCCTGTTCAATCTATTCCTGGACGCTGTCCAATCTATTCAACAGCATTGGGTTACACTGAACATTAGTCTTCTTAAGAAAATGATTGAAAAAACCTAAATAACGTAAGTTATGGCAAAACTTTATATAAATTCAAATGTATATGGCGTATGCTTAGACTAAAAACGTAGAAATGCACCACTCAAAGTTATAAGCAGCGTCGGCTCTACTACAGGCCTTTCACATCGAAACCTTAGTTACACAATACGTTCTCGACCCATCTTTTCTTGATACGGGATTAACTTTCTTGTCGCTCAATCAATGTTAAAATAGTTGATCTACGGTCAACAAAATTGATCAGAGATGAAGAAAGGTTAAGTCGAGATCACGATTATGGTTTGTATCTATACTACCAGTTGTGTTTCCAATGGTTTTTGTAACTAACAACAAAAATTCCTGGCAGGTATGTACAAGGCCTGTAGTAGAGTCGGCGTTGTTATAAGTTTAGACCCAAACAAGCAGTCTTTAAAGATATGTCCCATAGAATCCAATGTAAATTGTCTGTTTTTGTAAGCCTATAAATCAATAACAGGACAATATTTTGTAATTAAATACCTTTAATATTGCAAATCAAACGTTTATACATGATTATATAAAAGTTGTATATAAAAATTAGCATGTAATATATAAGTATTAAAATATTTAATAAAGGAAAAATTCTTACCAAGAAGAAAGAAAAATACATTATATTGAGACAGCTAGCAGCATTTTTCAATGGAGGTTTCTGGCAACTCGAGTGTCCATCGTTCTCCATTGAAGACTCTTGAGTTGAGCATATATACGTCTTTAATCTATAGTATATGGTATAATAAAATATTTTGAATTACGTCTTGAATGTTTATTAGAGAAAAAATTATGTTCATTCTAACATCGCGCTCCCCTAAAGAAGTTAAAATTTTAAATCAATATAACAATATATAAAAAGAATAACCTAACAGCATAATTCATTCATCAACAGAGTTAAAATGTATTTATATGCAGATGATTCAGTGGTTAGTTATGATATCAGGAAAAGACTTTGATAATGCCATGTTTTCAATGAATAATGAGCCTAAAAATCGTACTATATGGTATTTACCAATACAAATAAAATTATATTGAATGAAGACAGCTTGACGAAAAACGGATATAAATTGGAACGAGTCGATAAGTGCAAGTTTCTTGGTGTAATGTTTGTGAAAAACTAAATTGGAAACCTTATATAAATTATGTGGTATCGAAGTTGAGTAAATTGAACGGTATTATATATCTCATAAGAAATCTACTGTACTTAATGAAAAAACTCTTAAACTGTTATATAATATTTTCTTACATTCAAATATTGATTATGCTAATGCTGTATGGGGATCTACCTTTAAAACACATTTAAAACCACTTTTTATCTGCCAAAAAAGATTCATAAGACCCATGACTTATAATAACAGACATACTCATGCAAACCCCTTATTCGTGTCTTTACAAATACTAAATATTGAAAAAGTTAATTATATGTGTACTGCTCAATTCATCTACAAAATATTAAATAAAATTACAAAACCGAAAATTAACTTTGAAGTTGAAAAAACAATACATAACTTGACCATGAGAAACCCCCTACGGCTGCGAACTCCTCGAATCACTTCTGAACAGCGCCAGCATTGTATTGCCTATCATGGCTGTCACATATGGAACAATTTAAATGCAGACATATGAAACAGTCAAAATTATCTTATTTTTTAGAGAAAACTGAAAATTAAACTCCTAAGGTAGTTGTAGATGTAGAAATGGTGGAATTAATATATTTCAAAGAACATTAATTAAACATGAAATTGCTACTTTGTAATATATCTTTGATGTTACACATTTGTGTGGTGTTGATTTTTGTTGATTTTTGTTTTTTAATGTTAGATGAAGATGTAAAAATGTTGAAACTAATATATTTCTTCTCAAAGGACATGAATTAAACAGGAAATTGAAACTATTTTGTAAATAATTATATATTTGGAGTCACACATATGTGTGCCTTGATTATCGTTGATTATTGCTTTAATGTTTTAGAGATCAAGTATATTCTATACATAAACGAACATTATGTGATATTGTTTATTATTGACTGTTTTTAATATACTCATATGTTCAATACTCATTAGGCGGGCCTAATTTAATAGGTCAAAGTTATTAATTGTAATGTCAATATTATATTGTAATTTTATGGTCAAATAAACATATTAATTATTATTATCATAATAATAACACTACATTAAAAATCATGTTTTAAATATAAAGTATAAATTAAGTATTACAAAAGTAAATAAAATGAAAAAAAAACAACTTCAGATTTTCAAAAAGAAAAATTTTGGTTTGAATAGTAGAAGTAATAAAAAATTTACAAAAAACTAAAATTGAAGAAATTAAATAAACAAAATTAGTTTTAATCTTTTATTTTTATTTTCCATTTAAATAGAAAAAACATTTAAAATATTAAT
>JARUHE010324440.1:0-11234 GCA_031471125.1 Archaeomysis grebnitzkii | reverse complement strand
AGTAGTATTAGTGGTAAAAATAATAGTAGTAATAGTGGTAAAAATAATAGTAGTAATAGTGGTAAAAATAATAGTAGTAATAGTAGTATTAGTGGTAAAAATAATAGTAGTAGTAGTAATAGCAAAGGTACAAAGACCATAAAACGAGACATGCAAAAGGATAACAAGTAGCACGTCGCTTGGATGTTCGATGTAAACATTCGAGGCAAGAACTTCACAAACAGATCAAGTTTTGGCAAAATCAGTTTTTTGTGGAGATTTTATGTTGAGATTCAGTTTCCTTCAACGATGTCGATGAATTTAATTTAGCTATCGTGAAAAAGGCATTAATGTGGAAACTTGGATTGTAATTATGGACGATATAATGATAACACAAAATTTTCTATCAACACACAGTGCCTGGTGGAACAATTGGATCGGCAATAGCACAAGTGAGGTAACCCACATCAGAATAATATAGAGCTTATTTTACTTGTGCTATTGTCGATCCAATTGGGCAATATAATAACAATACGTCAGTATGTACTCGTCCTATTTAGTGTCAGCATAGACAGCATACAATTAACGTGGTTAGTAAGTTCAGTTCAGAGACATTGTTTACCGAATTAGTGTAGAAAGAAGATCTAATTGGGAGCGTACATGTCAAAATGTCATGTGTTCAGTCTTTTGCTGATTGTATTTGACTCTCAAATGCACAAAGAAACTAATTAACTCTTACAATAAAATTTGGTTCAAGTACTATTTTTAAACGATTTTAGTCATTATTGAAATAATAATTCGGACGTTGAAGTCTTGATTCAAATCAAACAGGGTGGAGTAAATTCTAATATTAAAACAAAACGTTTTTCTTAAATAATATATTTTGAGGTCAGGCCTATGGGAGTTAAATTTTTTGTGTTATCTTTCAAAACCATAAATATGTGTTGTATGCTACTGTACCATGATCGAAAGCACAATAATAGGACAAAATTTTTCAAATAGAAAACAAGAATAATGAAAATGATAAATCACTCTCTGGTAAACACTAGTTTATGACTGCGGGCATTAATGTGAAGGAAATTTTTAAACGGCCGAGGGCAGCAATTCAATGCCCGCAAAGTGATAAATAATAATCAAGTTATAAATTATTACTTTTTGTTGTAAATCTCACACTGTGAAAATCTCCACATATTTTTACAATATGGAATTTACAACAACAAAAATAATTATTTCAAAGTTCATTATTCTTACTTTTCTGTTTGAAAAAGGTACGATTATTGTGGGTTGACTGTACACGGGTACAGCTCATTCTAAATTGTTATAGCTATGAAATCTTTTTGTTCTCCACTGCAAAATTTTGTAGTTTTGATTTTTCAACCAATGTGTCAAAATATTGTTTGGTTTTTTATGATCACGTGATAGTTCGGTGAATAAAAAAACTTCGAATAAATAGATCGACTCAAAATAATCAAAACCTGTTTAATGGAACACACACAAAAAATATTTAATTAATTAATTCCTCTTAAAGCTAAAAACTACAAAATATATTTTTAATTAATAATTTATAGGTCGCATTTTTCTTTAAACTACATGTTAAAAATAATTAACATCCAAGCGATGGTTTATTGTTTTTATTATTTGTATAAAACAATAGTCTTATTTATTTTTATATAAGTAATTAGTTTTCTAAAGTTTTTAAACATTTTACAAAATGTAATGTTAAAAATATATGAAAAACAGTATATTTCACATTTTATTTTATAACGAAAAATGCCATAAACGAGTAGATTCTGGTAATTAAGAAAATAAAAAATAAATAAACAAAATATTAAAAAATAACAAATAAACAAAAAAAAATATTAAAAAAATAACCACAAATTAAAAAGTGAAACTGGGGAGCCACGCGAAGGCAACACACACGAACACAGGTTAAGCGACACTGACTGGATCTCATCGCCAGCGAAGGGTCAAGTTCTATGAGAGGGGAGGGAGGGTGGAGGGAGGGGCATAATGTGCTAGGAATATCAAACGTCGCGAATGTTAGGCTCAAGGAGAGAGAAAACATAGGAAGAAGGAGGATTGAATTATTAATCATGAAAAATTAAGGTAATGGAGTAAAATATTAAAATAGAAACAAGAAAATAAAATAGAATAAAATATGAAAACATTTAGAATAAAATAGAAACAAGAAAATGAAATAGAATAAAATATAAATACATTTAGAATAAAATATAAATTGAAAGCCTGCACAAGTGATCTTCAAGATGTGGAAATTAACAACAATTCCACATAGGATACTCAGTAGTCAATACACAAAAGAACAAAACGAATGGAATATAAAGCAAGAAAAAATAGAAGAAAAAGATGTAAAATGAGAATATAAAAATAAAAAGTTTGTCCTCTCAACTACGCAACAAGTGAACGATGGCAAAAAATGTATTGCCCTGAATGATAAAGAATGATGTACGAGGCAGAATAAGGGAAGGTAATCTAGCTGAGCCGAAATTAAAGCTGGTCAATCTAATCTAGCTTTAGATTATAATGAAACAGAGTGCCATTAAATCGACTTGAGCTATGCAAATTCGTTTTATTGCATTTTTCGCCATCTTACGTGGCTTATGCTCTCTTTATTTTATTTCTTTCTATATTTAGTTTTTCCTCTATCTATATTCTTTCTTTATCTGTATTCCTCTCTTATAGTTGCTAGATTTTCTCTCTATTTCTGTATTTTCCTTCTTACTTGTTGTCCATCTCATTCTTATTTCTTTTCATTTCTTATTTATTTCACTTTTCCTTTCTCTCTTTCGGTCTCCTTCCACCACTGAATGATCTACTCCTCCAGGTGCCACCTATACACATGAAACAAACACGAGGGTGGTCGTCAGTTGTTATTAATCGGATAAACTGTTCTTCCTTAAACGATAAATAAATAAATTGGAAACAACCTTCGCGTTGCCAAATAGAAGTTCGGTGTAAATAACCTATAGAAATTAATCCTTCATTGCCATAGAATCTATGGTTAGATAGATCCAGTCATAAAAATAGCTACATCGTTTATTTCATTATAGATATAGAACAAGTTTGACAACTTGATTTCTTTTTTTGTCGGTGCACATACTCCAAATTGGTTGTCTTTGCTCACGTGCATATTACACCTTTCTTGTGCTAACACTGACCGAGTTTAAAAATATTTAAATCTTGGTTTTTCGATTATCTTCATTGTTTTGGGATGATGGCAATGCATTCATAATCCCTATTGTCCAGCGTAAATGACATCCAAACATAACCTCAGAAAGTCATGAAAGAATTGAAACAATTAAAATAAGATCATAATTACCTCGTCAATTTATTACAGGAAGTGAAACTCTTGAAATGCCCACTAAGGTGAATCCGCCCATAATAAAACGGGAAAAAAGACTAAAAATGGGCGAATGTTTAAAAAGGGTCGCCAAAAATAACAGGAATGTAAAGAAATTTCATAAACGTAAAAAATTAAATAAAATTTTAAGAAAATAAAAAAACTGAGAAACAACCGAATGTGATAGCAATGGAATGTCTGTATAAGATACAAACAATTCAACCCTTCCCTCAAATCACAACGCAAGCGCCTCAATTCAACGCAAATTGTAGCAAAAGTTTGCAAATAAAATGTTGAATGAAATGACAGACACAAACGAATGAACAACCTGTGTAAGTGGCACAAGGATGGATAAGAATACATTTACAATGACTTGTTTATCGAAAAAAAAAGTAAATTCTGATCAAATGTGTAATTCCGATCCAAATTTGGGGGAACATTATTCATGCTACAAGTTGCAATGAAAGTGAAAAAGTTGGATGTAATGCAACATTTCTCGGTCGTGAATTATATACATTCTAAATAAACAAAAAATATTCTTTTAAAAACGTTTTAGCTTTTGGTTCAGTTTGAGGTTTATATTGCAAGTATTTTATAACTTTGTTACAACAATTGGGTAGGTTTTGCTTAGCTTATGTACGATTTGAGCAAATTGTATTTACGGTTTAGTTTGAATTTGTTTCTATCTCGTTAAATATATTCATTTCGATAACTGTTTGTCTTCCCTTCAGAACTTAACATTTTGAAGAGAATAATGATAAATAACCAATAATTTATTGACAACTGATATTTTCTAGCAGCACTTAAGGTTGAATTTACACCAGCCAATTTGAGTCGATGAAATGAACGTCTTTATCTTTTCATATTTCAAGCAGATTTATTTTCCCTAAAATTACCAGACTCGCTTAATTATTGTTCAGCATTTACCAAGGACGAATATTTTGGCAACCGAATTAAAAAGACAAAAATGCAATAATCGTAAAAAAGAATGGCGCGATGCTGATCCACAATAAAAATTTGCAGAGTCGTTAAATTATAAAAAAAAAACGAGGTTAACAAAAGCAAAGATCCGAATAATTTCATCCTAAGCAACATTTTGCAGGCTTTGCAAAACAGAAATCAAATATTTGCGAATTATATCAAATATTTTCACTAAAATGTTTTTTTTATAAAAAATTTAATTCAGTTTTCAAAATAATCAACTGTGAAAAATGACTATACAAATTTTTGTTGAAGTAATGAGAATATAATGTTTGTTTCTAACCAGAATTTATTTAAAGATTAATACATAGAAGTTACAACCAAATAACATCACATGGTAATGTTGAATCTTTCTTATCACCCTTTCACATTAGAAAACTGAATTCTAGAATAATCAAATGTTGCACAAAATATAAAAAATAATTTACAAAAAAGTCAGGGATTCCAATTTGTTGTCTTTTTCTTTCCACAGCCCCAACGACAAAATATGTTGGATAATGTGCACTGTGATTTTTCAATTGCTTAATGTTAATTATTATTCAAGACTCAATTTACTTCCGTTTATAATTCCAAACCAACATTCAATTACAAATTATTTATATTTTTGTTGTTGGCTTGACTGCATTACCCAAAGGAAGTGAGAAAAACCAAGAAACAAACAACAAACCGCCCAAAAGCAACCTAAGGACACGGCATCGCTTCACAAACGGATCTTCCCACAAGGATGTAAATAAAACAGATCCTTAAAAGGACTCCAACGTATTAACCCGATCCCTCAACCGCGTCGAATGGATCAAGAGGCGGAATCACAGAAATGTCCACAAAAACGACCCCTGGTGGCAGCCTGTGGCACTGCAGTCGAGAAACGCCAATTCACTCCAGGATAATAATCATTAATCTACAAACACAGCATTAGGTTGATAATAGTAATAATAATTCGCATTATTATTATATTAATAATAATAATTATTATTATTATAGTAATAATAATAATTATAATAATCCATGTTGAGGAATAATAGCAACAATACTATTATAATTAGCTTTACTAAATAGTAATACAAATAAATAATAAGCAATATCAATACTACTAATTATTTCAGTTTTTTATATTACTAATAATAAAGGAATTCCAATGGAAATCATCAATATCGTTTATACTACCAACACTATTACTTCTACTATTAATACTATTACTGAAAAAATAAACACAAAAACTAAAGAAATATTTTTCCATCTTACAAAACATAATTTTTTGCCCCGATTTAACTAGATCAGATTAAAGCAGTTTTTCGGCAACACCTTTCCCTTTGGACTCAATTAATCAGCGGTGTCAAAATAGGAAAAATAAATATGGTTGTCTTTCATTGGATTTACAAGGCAGTGTAGCAACACCGGGTACTCGGTAATGTAATAACGTAAATCAAAATCTACTCCGGATTTATGGCGATTTGAAATTGGTTTACAGCGACTTTACTTCAACATTTCATAAAGGATATCACCTAAATTAAACATGAACATATCAGATTCCAGAAAACATTGCTTACAAGATGGAAAAGTCTAACGAGGAACAATGACGTCAAATAAACATGGGAATAAGCTGCAGAAAAAGAAGTATGCTTGCACGAGTTGTGCAAGATCTTGCAAGAATCATGTCCCTTCAAATGCAAACAATGTTTTAGAAAGCAAAATTGATATTTTATTGCAGGGAAAACTATAAAAGTGAATTGTTACATTGCAGATTGTGAATCTATTTCAAGAAAATACCCAACATATAAACAAAGTTGATGAAAATACTATTCAATCACTTTCACCAACATAGCTGTTGAGTTAGGTTTGTTTGTTAGTATGTATGTATGTTCACATTTCACAATATATATTTTTCTCTATTTATATACAACATACTCACTGTCATTATGCACAACAATCTTGACGATATGACAAATTATAAATACCAAGAGCAGTATGACTAGCTGTGAGTCTTGAATAAGATCTTACGACTTGGTACTATCTCAGTTGTTGAAACTTGGATTTATGTTGCAATGTCTCTATATACTTTACATTAGATTGTATATGTCTCTAGATTCAAAATGATGTTTCAATTTACCCAACCCAGAAAACAAAAATAGACGTTTGGGATAACATACTTAACCATAAAACAAATTCATTGTTTTCATTCAAGGCAAACTAATTCTACTATTGTCTACTGAATTAATGTGGTAAAAATACATCACAGTTATAACAATTGTAAGACTTCAGCAATGTTTCAATCGTAACTTGTAATTAGGTATGTCGGATATCAGGGCCAAACTTTAGAAAAATCACACCCTGGTGTGAGGACGTCGACAGTTTACAAAAAGGTCATTACGAGGAAAGTTTTTCCTAAAAATCATCACATAGAAGACATTTAAAAAAATACCATTTAAAGGACATTCTTAAAATTGGGTTGTGTGAGGACATAACCAAAATACCCGATTTATGACACCCTGTCAGATATGGTAACTAAAGTAGAAATATAACATAGCAGATACCTAACCAATATATTTAAATTGAACAACACTTGCTCCAATGTTATAATCTAGATTCTAGACAGTATCTATAAATAAGATTTAAATAAGTTGGCCAATTATAGCTTAAAAAATATTTTACTTCAGTTACACATGAATTATTTGTGAAAAGAAAACCTAAATTAATGACGGACTAATTTAACATTAAAATTACTTTTAAATGTTAATTAAAAAACACAAATTAACGTTGCCAAAAGGATGTGAAATTACACTTTTGCTGTATAAACGAACATAATATTTTGCTTGCACAGGCAGATACATTTCAATGTAGAGAATTGGATGTAAAAAAATATTTTGGTAGAAATTTTGCATACAAGGTAAGAACTAATGTAAGTACACGTAAATAATAAATTGACTACGCTGTCAATGTCATGTTGGAATGAAACATCCTTCTACTAACTGTATATTTTCAAAACCTATTGAACAATAATTTCGCGAATAAAAATATATTTACTTACCAATCTTTTAAAAAATGCATTCACTAGCCTTTTTAAAAATACATTTACTCACCTTCTTTTAAATATATTTACTCACCAATCTTTTAAAGATGTTTAAAAATACATAAACTCAGTAATCTTTAAAAAGATGTGTAAAAAAACATATACTCACCATTCTTTTAAAGATATTTAAAAAATACATATACTCAGTAACCCTTTAAAGGTGTTTAAAAAACAATTACTCACCAAACATATATTCGTCAATCTTTAAATGTTTTAAAAAATTACTCACCAATCTTTTAAAGATGTTTAAGAATTTCATAATAAAACCAACAACTCACCTGAGGAAAGAAAAAAGGAAATTATTACATTAAAGTTAAAAAAAATTTTAACTTAACGACAGAATAAACATTGACGTTTGATCTACAATGCAATAACATTTGTATTGAAAATAAACTTTAATTTTATCAATAAACATTAAAGGATTAAATAGATCGACAATAGCACAAGCGAGGTAAACTATGTTGTTTGAATGTGGGTTACCTCATATGTGCTATATTGTCGATCCATTAAGGTAACACAGGCTATGAAGTACAATGTTATTTAAAAACAAAAACAAAATCATATAAAGTTGGGACAAAATTAGTCTACAGCAAAAACTTTTTTTTACTGACACATCCTAGCTGAAATAATTACATCCTAAGTGTCATAATAATAAATTAAAAATTGTTGTTGAACATTAATAAAACTTTTATGTGGATCGAAAATGGCACAAGTGAAGTAACCCACATTCAAATTACAGAGTTCACCCCACTTGGGTTATTTTCGAGCAATATATTCTATTTTTATAAGCAACATCGTAATTAAGTTTATTTATTAATTATTTCATAAAACATTTTTGTTATGTAAATTATCAAAATAAAAAAAATATAGAAACAAAATCTTTCCCTGTCGTCCAATCCAACAGTTTCCGCCATCGCGAACATATTCTAATTAACAGAGCGTGCGCGTGAAATTGCGCGTGCGCACGCACACTCACTCAGATGTATCACACGTTCCAACTAGCCATAGATGACCGGCAATCTTGTGTGAAGTAAACATTCGGTTTTTCGACGATAATTCAATAAATAATTATTTTTATAAAAAAAAGCATTCTTGGTAATATTGGTTGGATAGTAATAATAAACAACAACATTTTCTGCCACTCGTCGAATAAAAAACTTTAAATCTTTGCTGAAAATTAGGTGATCTCCAAAAATGTTGATTTTAGCTATAAAAAATACGCTTGACAGCATTGTTCAAATGGTCTTAATAAACAACTTTTGTTCAACAAAATTGTCTGTAACTACAAATAAAAAACGTTGAACTTTCTCAAAAATATTTATTGTTAAAAAATGTACTCCTGATAGTGTTGATCAGATTGTAATTACAAACAAATTTTATAAACTAAAATTGTATACAACTAATAAAAATAAAACTTTAAACTTTTGCTCATAATGAAACAAGTTCAAAAATTAATTTTTGAAAAAAAATTATTTCCGACAAAACTAGCTGGAAGGAATTAAACCATAGATTAAAGATGTACAGATGCACCACTCAATGTTATAAGTTTGAACCCAAATAGCAGTCTTTTTTTCTAAGCCTATCATCAATAACAAGACAATATTTTGAAATGAAATATATTTAATATTGTAAATGAAACGTATATACGTGATTATATATAAGTTTTATACAAAAAGTAACACTTGAAATATATGTATTAAATGATTTAATAAAGGAAAGGTCTTCCCAAGAAGAAGAAAATACATTAAAATCACATAGGTAAATACATTATATTGAAGTATCTGACACCATTTCTGTGGCGTTGTGTGGCATGTTGAGGTCCAAAACGTTCCATTGAAAATGTTTAAGTTGTGCATCTATACGTCTTTGATCTATGGTTGAGCCAAACAACTTTTATAAATCAAAACACTTTGTAACTCTTCAAATAAAGCTGTTTAATACTAATCGATTTCCTGATGCAGACGACGACGATGGAAAAATAGGACCTATATAGAAATTTTTTCCTAAGAGTTATTAATATAATTTAGATTTATTGATGTATCCTGTTTTACATGAGACATCGATATGTGCAGAGGAACTCGATGGTTATACACATAATACAATTATTTTATAATAATGATATTAATCTATACTAAAAATGCATAACACAAACAATAAGATTAAGTTCCATAATGGATAATATACATTAGAGTTAGCATTGCAAACAACTCTTAAGGCATACGATGGATTATGTCGGCTTCACTCTACGGAAGGTTTGTTTCAGCATACAAAGAAAAAGGGTTTGAAATCTTTTTAATCTCAAATAAAAAAACGAAGCTTGAGTAATAATAGTTATGATAATTAAGAAAGATGAAATAGTAATAATGATAGAAACAACCATTACAATAACAATAACAATACGAAACCAATGAAATACAATTAACATAAAACTGCGAGGGAAGATTTGAGTTATTGGTACAATATATCATAAGATGCGAGACATGC
This sequence comes from Archaeomysis grebnitzkii, assembly GCA_031471125.1. Lineage (NCBI taxonomy): Eukaryota > Metazoa > Arthropoda > Malacostraca > Mysida > Mysidae > Archaeomysis > Archaeomysis grebnitzkii. Next base: position 1,365 of record JARUHE010324440.1, on the reverse strand, counting down.
TTTACATTTACGAGTTTTGGTATCGGATCTGATTTTTGTATCATGAAGGCAAATAATAATTGTTATTTAAACACATTGGATTTAGTGGATATAGAACCCACCCAAACCCTTCATTTTTCATGTTGAGCAGCGTTGGGTCTGGTTAGTTCGTATGATTTTTAATCTTCAATATGTGAATGTGCTGCACTTATAGCCATTTCGAACCTGGTTGCAGGTTTGAAAGTTTTTTTGAAACATTTTGTCTGCTGGTTTCACTTAAATGTTTGCACTGTACAACACAAGACATCACCATTATAAACCAATAAGACACCAGACATCACCATTATAAACCAGTACAACACCAAACATCACCATTATAAACCAGTACCTAACCTACACCTAACTATAAGTTCTTGACAAACTGTTTCAACAAAAAATAACTCACAGGAGAAAGTGACTACAAATGCGACACGCAAGCTGAACGTGAATGAAAAACTAAATATCGGACAACAGAAACACGAATACAAATTGGACTTAATTAAGCGAACATTGTTATTGGAGGAGGTCTTTATCATCTATATTAGATGATAACTAATAATCACTAAAATTACATTTATTAGTTACACTAACCAAAGACATGATCACTAGGTTTCAACCAGTCATTATCACACTCTAAATATTGGGAAAATTGTCCGTGTTATTAAAAATCCTCTTTGTTTCCTTCAACGACTGGCACAATGTTGTAATTATTTACAAATGAAGTCGAGTCCATATATCGTAGATGAAGTAGAACTCCTGAATTATGAAGTATTGGCTCTTTCATAACTCATGAGTTTCACTATTGTTCCCAAATGATGGACATTCTAGATAATCTTTAACATTAATTAAAATATTAATATTCAATACTTGGGAGTTATAAAATTAGAAATGTGGTGTTTATGACAAAGAACATTATTTACAGTATATGTACAGTATGACACTTACATTTTTTAAAAATTGTATGACACTTGTAATATGTACAGTATATGACACTTATATTATTTAAGCTATGTGACACTTAAAATTAATTACATTGTATGACATTTGAGATTATTTACATTATACTTAAAATTATTTAAATTATATGACACTTAAAATTATATGACACTTCAAATTATTTAAATTATATGAAACTTCAAATTATTTAAATTACATGACACTTCAAATTATTAAATTACATGACACTTCAAATTATTAAATTATATGAAACTTCAAATTATTAAATTATATGAAACTTCAAATTATTAAATTATATGAAACTTCAAATTATTTAAATTATATGACACTTCAAATTATTAAATTATATGACACTTCAAATTATTAAATTATATGACACTTCAAATTATT